>OX246744.1:38066510-38069010 GCA_945910005.1 Isoperla grammatica
CCAGACTTGATCGTTGACGCGCGTCGACCAGGTGCGGTGGAATTGATTGGATCCGACGTTGACGCAATTAGATAATTGAATTGTGCAGTTTTATCGATTTTTTTTTTGTGCGTGTGAGTTTCGATGCTGTCAGTCGTGCATTGGTTGTTGCGTTGCTCACTATACCCGTACGTCATGGCCAGTTGGTCGTTTGTCGAGAACTGCAGAATTGGGCAGGTTCCGAGATGGGAGGCGTTGGTGTGCGGCCCGGGTTATGAGCCAGGCAACACCTGCGCAGTCGGAACGTGTGAGGGTGTGGACCAAGGCCCAGGGCGCCCTGTTGGGCACCGAGGTGTTGATTGCGGTACGGGGTTTGTTGGGCGGGGGCAAGGGGGCTCCTTCCAGTCAGGAGGCGCAGTGGGCAGCGAGATTCTGGTATTGTTGGGAGGAGGCAAGGGGGCTCCTTCCAGTCAGGAGGCGCAGTGGGCAGCGAGATACCGGTATTGTTGGGAGGAGGCAAGGGGGCTCCTTCCAGTCAGGAGGCGCAGTGGGCAGCGAGATACCGGTATTGTTGGGAGGGGGCAAGGGGGCTCCTTCCAGTCAGGAGGCGCAGTGGGCAGCGAGATACTGGTATTGTTGGGAGGGGGCAAGGGGGCTCCGTCCAGTCAGGAGGCGCAGTGGGCAGCGAGATACTGGTATTGTTGGGAGGGGGCAAGGGGGCTCCTTCCAGTCAGGAGGCGCAGTGGGCAGCGACATACCGGTATTGTTGGGAGGAGGCAAGGGGGCTCCTTCCAGTCAGGAGGCGCAGTGGGCAGCGAGATACTGGTATTGTTGGGAGGAGGCAAGGGGGCTCCTTCCAGTCAGGAGGCGCAGTGGGCAGCGAGATACCGGTATTGTTGGGAGGGGGCAAGGGGGCTCCTTCCAGTCAGGAGGCGCCGTGGGCAGCGAGATACCGGTATTGTTGGAAGGGGGCAAGGGGGCTCCTTCCAGTCAGGAGGCGCAGTGGGCAGCGAGATACCGGTATTGTTGGAAGGGGGCAAGGGGGCTCCTTCCAGTCAGGAGGCGCAGTGGGCAGCGAGATACCGGTATTGTTGGGAGGGGGCAAGGGGGCTCCTTCCAGTCAGGAGGCGCAGTGGGCAGCGAGATACTGGTATTGTTGGGAGGAGGCAAGGGGGCTCCTTCCAGTCAGGAGGCGCAGTGGGCAGCGAGATACTGGTATTGTTGGGAGGAGGCAAGGGGGCTCCTTCCAGTCAGGAGGCGCAGTAGGCAGCGAGATACTGGTATTGTTGGGAGGGGGCAAGGGGGCTCCTTCCAGTCAGGAGGCGCAGTGGGCAGCGAGATACTGGTATTGTTGGGAGGGGGCAAGGAGGCTCCTTCCAGTCAGGAGGCGCAGTGGGCAGCGAGATACTGGTATTGTTGGGAGGGGGCAAGGGGGCTCCTTCCAGTCAGGAGGCGCAGTGGGCAGCGAGATACCGGTATTGTTGGGAGGAGGCAAGGGGGCTCCTTCCAGTCAGGAGGCGCAGTGGGCAGCGAGATACCGGTATTGTTGGGCGGGGGCAAGGGGGCTCCTTCCAGTCAGGAGGCGCAGTGGGCAGCGAGATACCGGTATTGTTGGGAGGGGGCAAGGGGGCTCCTTCCAGTCAGGAGGCGCAGTGGGCAGCGAGATACTGGTATTGTTGGGAGGGGGCAAGGGGGCTCCTTCCAGTCAGGAGGCGCAGTGGGCAGCGAGATACCGGTATTGTTGGGAGGAGGCAAGGGGGCTCTTTCCAGTCAGGAGGTGCAGTGGGCAGCGAGATACCGGTATTGTTGGGAGGAGGCAAGGGGGCTCTTTCCAGTCAGGAGGCGCAGTGGGCAGCGAGATACTGGTATTGTTGGGAGGGGGCAAGGGGGCTCCTTCCAGTCAGGAGGCGCAGTGGGCAGCGAGATACCGGTATTGTTGGGAGGAGGCAAGGGGGCTCCTTCCAGTCAGGAGGCGCAGTGGGCAGCGAGATACTGGTATTGTTGGGAGGGGGCAAGGGGGCTCCTTCCAGTCAGGAGGCGCAGTGGGCAGCGAGATACCGGTATTGTTGGGAGGAGGCAAGGGGGCTCCTTCCAGTCAGGAGGCGCAGTGGGCAGCGAGATACTGGTATTGTTGGGAGGGGGCAAGGGGGCTTCTTCCAGTCAGGAGGCGCAGTGGGCAGCGAGATACTGGTATTGTTAGGAGGGGGCAAGGGGGCTCCTTCCAGTCAGGAGGCGCAGTGGGCAGCGAGATACTGGTATTGTTGGGAGGGGGCAAGGGGGCTCCTTGCAGTCAGGAGGCGCAGTGGGCAGCGAGATACTGGTATTGTTGGGAGGGGGCAAGGGGGCTCCTTCCAGTCAGGAGGCGCAGTGGGCAGCGAGATACTGGTATTGTTGGGAGGGGGCAAGGGGGCTCCTTCCAGTCAGGAGGCGCAGTGGGCAGCGAGATACCGGTATTGTTGGGAGGAGGCAAGGGGGCTCCTTCCAGTCAGGAGGCGCAGTGGGCAGCGAGATACTGGTATTG
>OX246744.1:38074010-38316999 GCA_945910005.1 Isoperla grammatica
AAGAGTCCTCGTGAGCTGTCACATACTCTCTTTTCGCAGGGTCTGCCTATCATTACAGGTGCAAACATAAGCCATAACAACAACTTTGAATGCAATTTTTTCTTGTCCTTTCAAAATAAAGTAATATATAGATTACAGAGCTTTTAGTCAGTTTATTTCCAGGGTGGGGGGTGGGGGACGCGAACGACAATTCCCCTCCCGAATCATAGCTGAATTCAACACAGCATATGACGGGGGGATGGCTTTTCGGAAGATAGGGGTAAGTAGGACTTAAAGAGGAAGAAAAAGGTAAGTAGAGGATTTCGCTTGGCTCCTCCCCCTCGACCTGTCCGGCCGGCTAGGGTGGCCCTATACCAGAAGCCGGCCGCCGGCATAGCTCTCAGGGTCCACTTGCCCACTTCACTTAGTACTCACCTTAGTACCTTAGTAGTTCACCGCGTACTTCAGTCAACTTTTCTATTACCAAAAAGGACAGGACATAAAACATGTAATCACAATTCTTCCAGACAGACCAGCCTAGGCCAGGCTGGGCTACAATTAATTACCCTTCAAGGAGAACAACCAAAGAGCATGTTAACGGGATGGCAAGAACGGGATTCTGTATGAAACAGGTGGTGTGAAGGAGAATGCAACAATGTCATTCGTGTCATGTACACTTTACTTGCTTAAAACATTATTTTATGGTTACATTTAAAGGTATCAAAATTATGAATATAAAATATAATCAACAAGCATTGGAAAACTTCAACATTGGCCCCAACCCAGTTAGCTAAGTTGTAAAATCTACACTCTACATAGAAATTAATAATAACACAATGCAAAAACACTTCGTAAACACAGTTTAAAGATAATAGCATATGTTTTAAAAAAGCAGAAAAGCATTGAAAGCTAAAAATATAAATTGTAAAAAAAGAAAATACCATAGTTGCACACAAACAAAAAGATCAACACATCACTTAGGTTAACGCAAATACAATGAGAATAATGCAATATGTGCACTCGTGGTCAATGGTTTCAAGAATCCATTGAATCTAGCAGAATGATTTCAATTGAATGCATTCAATTTCTGTTGTCAAGATGAAGAAATATGGTAAATAACCTAAATTAACATTTCACATACTTAATGAGAACACAATAAGAACAAAGCAACTGTGCAATTCATGCACACAGACCTTATCAATACAGACTCCAGTTATCATTTCATTTAGATGAATGATTATACCAACATATAAAAACAATTGAGATGATTACTTGAAAGTAGTAAATAGTTGTTCAGTGCGAGCAATGTTCAACAAGGATATTAATGGGCAGCTTGTCAGGCTGCCTAACTGATGAACACCCACCTCGGCCCGGACACAACAAACGGAGCCAATAACGTAACTGAACACTTGGGCAAGGTTTCAACAACGTATTTAAATCGGAGATTAGCTTGATCGGCGCCGTCACCAACTTTTCAAAAACAAAATCTTTCATCCAATGAAAATATTGTTTATTGTAGGTTATACTGAATTTCAAAATTGAGTTAATAATAAGCATCAGTTTTATAGTAGTTATAAAATATCCTACCATTATGACAGGTATTTACACTCAACAACGAAATATGTTCATAATTCATACAAAGATTCATGTTCTAGAGTTTGCTACGCAATGTTATTTTGTTGCAACGTTCGTTTGTTCTAGTAAATAAACATGAAATCAAAACAAAGACTCTCCAGGTAGATTGAATATTCATTGTTGTACTGATTTGAAGACAAAGCATGGATTTCTTTTGAGATAACAAACGTCCGACATGGCTTTCTGTATGCATTTTATTAAAGGATCTAATAATGCACAAGAAATGACTAAACATGGTTCAGACATTTATTGGTGAATGACTGACTGAAAGTGTTGGTGACTTACTGATATATTTTCACGTTTTTCATGAAAATAAGTAATACTATCAACAGTACGACATTTTATAGCTACTCTAACGCTGACACAAAATAATTTGTTTATGAAAAGTTGGTGACGGCGCCGATTAAGCTAATCTCCAATTTAAACACTTTGGTGAAAACTTGTATGCAGACAGGGTTTAGTCTTTTCTCTGCACTCGTCGAGTGCAACGTGGTGTAACGGTATACATGTTGAAACCCAACCGCCAGGATCACACTTTCAAGATGGCCGCCCGACACGTCAGTTCGTCGTTTTGGAGAAAAGCGTCAAGACATTCCCCCTTCACGCTCACACAGTTGGAAGAACTGAACATGTCCTCGACGCTCTCGATGTCGGAACAAACCTTCCTGCGGTAAGTATTGCTCATGTCTTCCGTGAGAAGCGTGAGTACGAACCTGAACGAGTGCCTGTCCTCGGGCGCGCCCACGTACCTGACGGCCGCCCGGAACGTGCGCCCCTCCCCGTCGTACCCGCGATGTAGCGTGAACACTCTGCCGTGCGCCGCGAGCACGTCCGTGAGCAAGAGTCCGCGCCGCTGCACAAACGTGCGTGGCAGGTCGGGCCACGTCCGGTCCGCGTGGGCCGAGAGGGCGTGGCCCAGCATCGCTTCGGGCCGGCCCCTCCAACCGCCGCACGCCAGGGGACAGTCGTAGTCGCGGCGGGGACAGACCGCGCCGTGTCCCCCCAGCTCACACGCGGGCATGCGCAGCAGGCATTCCGTGCACGGTAGCCGGATGTCGGCACTCAGACCCTCCACGAGAAGATTCCTCCCAGCAGAGAACTGTCCGCGACACAGCGGGCAAACTGTGGTCTTGTCGTCAGACCGGCAAGCGTTACATAAGCTGTGCCCCTCGGTGCACAGGTGTATCGGTGCGCACATGACCTTGAAGCACACGGGACACTCCAAAGTTCGCATTATAATCCGTTCCAAGTTCGTTATATCTTCCCGCAACTTTTCATCAATCCCTATCCCGCGCTGCGCTGAAGGTGCGACGATTGACGTGACCAACAGTAGTGAATATGATGAAGCAAAAGCCACCTGTTGAACCACCAGCCCCGGTGACTTCGGCAACAGAGTTGCTACCGAGAGGTTATTCTTCCCCTGACCCAGTTCACCACTTGTTCCTCGGCCACACACAAAGACGTCTCCTGCCCCTGTCAACACCGCAGTGTGGTGACATCCAGCGATAACCTGGGAGACAGTCTGGCCCTCAAGGCCTATCATTCTAGTAGGGGCGGATCTGTCAGTTGTGTCACCGGTACCTAACTGACCATGAGCATTATAACCCCAAGCCCAGGTCGTCCCATCAACTCCGAGGGCCACAGTGTGGTTGTAACCGCAGGACACGGCAGCCACGGCTGTTGACGGCACCGATACTCGTGTGAAGCTGGACACGCTTTCCATTGCACCAAGCCCAAGTTGACCACTGTCATTACACCCATCCATCAAGAGGACCCCAGAGGCCGAGACAAGAGCTGTATAGTACCAACCACACGATATGTCAACGATGGCCTCGGGGAGGTTGGGCACGCGAGTGAATGAGGTTAGCTGGTTTGTTTGACCGAGTCCTAGTTGGCCCTCGTCATTGCATCCACACACCCAGACCTCACCGCCTGTTGCAAGAACCACCGTGTGGACCAACCCAGCAGCAACCTTCTTGATGGGCGGCAGACCGGCAACCAGGGTGGGTGTAGGGGTGTTATGGGTGTGGCCGAGGCCAAGCTGACCCTTGTCATTCAGCCCACACGAATACACCTCACCCTTGTCAGTGAGGAACACGTTGTGGTTATCTCCGCAAGCAGCCTGGGTTATCCTAACAGTGCCGAGAGAGTCAACAAGCCTCGGCTCAGCGACCGAGCCTTCGTTCTTCATCCGTTCTGTGTCTTGTGTTACACAGAAGGTGTAGACGCGGCCAGACTCGCAGACCACTGCAGAGTGGTCATAACCGCAAGACATCTGAACGACGGTCTCGTCTTGGGGTAACGACACAACGCTCGATCCAGCAGGCAGGTCTCCACCCAACACATGGACACCAGGCTTGGTTATAACGAACCGAGCGTCATCGTTCTCAGCCATCCTGCAACCAAACGAGATGTTGGACACAGAAGGGGACAAGTTAGAGTGGGGGATAAACCGACGGACTGGATGAATGTTTGTTAAAAAAAAATTCAAAAATAATGTTTTTCATTAGTATCTTGTTCATTTACGTTTAAGGCTGTATGTTTACCTAGCCTGCGGAACTCCCGATTTTGGTATGTTAAATTACTTTAAAGTGTATCCCAAATGTACATCAAAATATGTCATCCTGTATAGAAAAGTGTCTAATGAATGATCTTTGTTCCAATCAAAATTTCCATTTTTCAGATGTTCATTATGACTTTTTGTATTTTTAGATGAGCGTAGCGAAGCAGAGTGAATCTCTCCATACAACTCGATCGGCGCTTTGTCTGTGCGTCTGTATGTCTGTATGTCTGTATGTGCGCTAAATTTTGTTCGTCGCGCACAGGTCAAACGGCTTGACGTATTTGCCTGAAATTTTCGGGCAACGTTTGTGACCACTAAACTCGATGCTGTTAACATAACCAGGAAAATTCGTTAAGATGCCAACCTACAAAAAATTAATTACTGAAAAATAAAATTTGTTTATTTATTTAATTAAATGAAAACTTACAAACAGATTTTAATGATGTTTCACTTGTAGATTACTATCAACGGTACCAACACTTGACAAAAGTTTCAAAATTGTAAGTTTATCCGCCATGTTATAAAAAAATATTGTTTATTTACTACAATAATTTCTTCATTTTTACAGTGTTCCACCGACATGATTCGCATTTGCGGACTATTGCAGTTAGATGCACATAGTATACAACAAAGATAGCGTACGTAACAATTTCTATGCACTATTATTTAGAATTTCGATAGCTGTCATAGAATGGCTACAATGACGTAAGATGCCAACCTACAAAAAATTAACAACTGAAACACATGTTTTGTTATTTATTCCATTGAATTAAAACTTACACTCCGATATAAATAATTTTTTATATTCAAGTCCACATCAATAGTACCAACACACGACAACAGTTTCAAAATTGTAGCTTCAACCGCCATGTTATAAACAAATATTGTTTATTTACGGCAGTAATTTTCTTCGTTTTTACAGTGTTCCACCGATATGATTCGCATTTGCGGACCATTGAAGTTAGATGCACATAGTATGCTACCGAAACGGCTTACGCAGTCAGACCTTTCTCACTATGTATTTGGAATTTTGATAGCTATCATAGAATGGCTACAATGACGTGTTATATTTAATAACGTTCACGGCAAACATGCAAATGTTAACAACGAACTTGGTCGACAAATTAAAAAGCTTATATTATGATTTAAAAGCGGGTTTTTGTATGATTAATTAATATTACATTTTAGATGTAGTCTGTATCTACATTATGGAACTTTCCATACACTAATAGGTTTAATAGTTTATGAATTAGAGCCTATTGAGTAGACCACGGTCGAATGAAATTATGCGAAAATCCATTAACTTGAAGGTTTTAATTTCTTTAAAGAAAATTTTTTAACGGATTTTAATAATATTTCGTGCATTTATTAGCTACATATCAAGAAATTATATACTTAAGTTATAAGGTTGTAACTTGATCCGCCATGTTGTAAAAAATCATATGTTTATTATAAGGGTATTTTTTTTTAAAGAGTAATATGATATGCAAATGATTTATTTGATTTGATACATTGAAAAAAATCGCTCATCTGTCAACGCGGAGCGTTTTCCTAGTATATAACCTTTGTTGGATTATTAGATGAGCGTAGCGAAGCGGAGTGAATCTTTCCATACAACTCGATCGGCGCTTTGTCTGTGTGTATGTATGTATGTCTGTATGTATGTCTGTATGTATGTGCGCTAAATTTTGTTCGTCGCGCACAGGTCAAACGGCTTGACGTATTTGGCTGAAATTTTCGGGAAACGTTCGTGATCACTAAACTCGATGCTGTTAACATAACCAGCAAAATTCGTCAAGATGCCAACCTACAAAAAATTAATTACTGAAAAATAAAATTTGTTTATTTATTTAATTAAATGAAAACTTACAAACGGATTTAAATAATGTTTCACATGTAGGTTTATATCAACAGTACCAACGATTGATAATAATTTCAAAATTGTACGTTTATCCGCCATGTTATAAAAAAATATTGTTTACTTACAACAATTATTTCTTCATTTGTACAGTGTTCCGCCGATATGATTCGCATTTGCGGACTTTTGCAATTAGATGCACATAGTATACACCAAAAATAGCGTACGTAACAATACCTCTGCACTATTATTTGGAATTTCGATAGCTGTCATAGAATGGCTACAATGACATTAGATGCCAACCTACAAAAAATTAACAACTGAAACACGTGTTTTGTTATTTATTTATTTTAATTAAAACTTACACACGGATATTAATGATTTTTTATATGTAGGTCCACATCAATAGTACCAACACTTGACAACAGTTTCAAAATTGTAGCTTTAACCGCCATGTTATAAACAAATATTGTTTATTTACGGCAGTAATTTTCTTCGTTTTTACAGTGTTCCACCGATATGCTTCGCATTTGCGGACCGTTAAAGTTAGATGCACATAGTATGCTGCCGAAATGGCTTACGCAGTCAGACCTTTCTCACTATGTATTTGGAATTTTGATAGCTATCATAGAATGGCTACAATGACGTGTTATGTTTTATGACCTTCACGGCAAACATGCAAATGTAAACAACGAACTTGGTCGACAAATTAAAAAGCTTTTATTATGATTTAAAAACGGGTTATTGTATGAATTATTAATATTATTACATTTAAGATATAGTCTGTATCTACATTATGGAACTTTCCATACACTGATAGGTTTAATAGTTTATGAATTAGAGCCTATTGAGTAGACCACGGTCGAATGAAATTATGCGGAAATCCATCAACTTGAAGGTTTTAATTTCTTTAAAGAAAACTTCTTAACGGCTTTAAACAATATTTCGTGCATTTATTAGCAACATATCAAAAAACAATAAACTTAAGTTATAAGTTTGTAACTTGATCCGCCATCTTGTAAAAAAATCATATGTTTATGATAAAGGTATTTTTTGTTTTTAAAGAGTAATATGATATGCAAATGATTTATTTGATTTGATACATTGAAAAAAATCGCTCATCTGTCAACGCGGAGCGTTTTCCTAGTTAGATGAGCGTAGCGAAGCTGAGTGAATCTCTCCATACAACTCGATCGGCGCTTTGTCTGTGTGTCTGTCTGTATGTGCGCCAAATTTTGTTCGTCGCGCACAGGTCAAACGGCTAGACATATTTTTCTGAAATTTTCGGGCAACGTTCGTGATCATTGAACTCGATGCCGTTAACATAACCAGCAAAATTCGTCAAGCTGCCAACCTACAAAAAATTAATTACTGAAAAATAAAATTTGTTTGTTTATTTAATTAAATGAAAACTTACAAACGGATTTAAATAATGTTTCACTTGTAGATTTACATCAACAGTACCAACATTTGACAAAAGTTTCAAAATTGTAAGTTTATCCGCCATGTTATAAAAAAATATTGTTTATTTACTACAATAATTTCTTCATTTTTACAGTGTCCCACCGATATGATTCGCATTTGCGGACTATTGCAGTTAGATGCACATAGTATACACCAAACATAGCGTACGTAACAATACCTATGCACTATTATTTGGAATTTCGATAGCTGTCATAGAATGGCTACCATGACGTAAGATGCCAACCTACAAAAAATTAACAACTGAAACACATGTTTTTTTATTTATTTAATTAAATTAAAACTTACGCACCGATATAAATAATTTTTTATATGTAAGTCCACATCAATAGTACAAACACTCGACAACAGTTTTAAAATTGTAGCTTCAACCGCCATGTTATAAACAAATATTGATTATTTACGGAAGTAATTTTCTTCGTTTTTACAGTGTTCCACCGATATGATTCGCATTTGCGGACCATTGAAGCTAGATGCAAATAGTATGCTGCCAAAATGGCACACGCAGTCAGACCTTTCTCACTATGTATTTGGAATTTTGATAGCTATCACCGAATGCCTACAATGACGTGTTATATTTAATGACGTTCACGGCAAACATGCAAAAGTTAACAACGAACTTGGTCGACAAATTAAAAAGCTTTTATTATAATTTAAAAGCGGGTTATTGAATGATAAAACAATATTAATTTATAGATATAGTCTGTATCTACATTATGGAACTTTCCATACACTGATAGGTTTAATAGTTTATGAATTAGAGCCTATTGAGTAGACCACGGCCGAATGAAATTATGCGGAAATCCATCAACTTGAAGGTTTTAATTTCTTTAAAGAAAACTTCTTAACGGATTTAAATAATATTTCGTGCATTTATTAGAAACATATTGAGAAACAATATACTTAAGTTATAAGGTTGTAACTTGATCCGCCATCTTGTAAAAAATCATGTTTATTATAAAGGTATTTTTTTTTTTTAAAGAGTAATATGATATTATGCAAATGATTTATTTGATTTGATACATTGAAATAAATCGCTCATCTGTCAACGCGGAGCGTTTTCCTAGTTGTATTTTATATTACCTTGTGTTGGATTATTAGATGAGCATAGCGAAGCGGAGTGAATCTCTCCATACAACTCGATCGGCGCTTTGTCTGTGTGTATGTATGTATGTAAGTATGTGTGTATGTGCGCTAAATTTTGTTCGTCGCGCACAGGTCAAACGGCTTGACGTATTTGGCTGACATTTTCGGTCAACATTCGTGACTACTAAACTCGATGCTGTTAACATAACCAGCAAAATTCGTCAAGATGCCAACCTACAAAAAATTAATTACTGAAGAACAAAATTTTTTTATATATTTAATTAAATCTAAACTTACACACGGATTTAAATGATGTTTGACTTGTAGGTATACATCAACGTTACCAACACTCGACAATAGTTTCAAAATTTAAGCTTTAACCGCCATGTTGTAAAAAAATATTGTTTATTTACGGTAAAAATTTTCTTCATTTTTACAGTGTTCCACCGATATGATTCGCATTTGCGGACCATTGAAATTAGATGCACTTTCTCACTATGTATTTGGAATTTTGATAGCTGTCATAGAATGGCTATAATGACGTGTTATGTTTTATGACTTTCACGTCAAAAATGCAAATGTTTACAACGAACTTTGTAGGCAAATTAAAAAGCTTTTATTATGAGTTAAATGCTGTTATAGTACGATTAAACAATATGACATTGTAGATATAGTATGTATACATTATGGAACTTTTCATACACTCATAGGTTTAATAGTTTATGACTTATGTCGAATGAAATTATGCCGAAATCCATTGAAAAATCATGTTTAAGGTTTTAATTTATATAAATAAAACTTCTCAACGGATTTAAATAATATTTTGCGCAATTATCAGAAACAAATTGACAAATAATATACAGAAATTCTAAGGTTGTGACTTGAACCACCATCTTTTAAAAAAATCATGTGTACATTATAAAGGTTTTTTTTTGTAAGAGTAATATGATATGCAAATGATATGTTTGATTTACTCTAAAAAAATCGCTCATCTTGCAACGCGGAGAGTTTTACTAGTTACTTTTTGTATCTTTTGTTGCTAGACGTCTTTCACACCTAAGACATCTGCAAAACGGAAATATTTACTGGATAAAAAACCATTCAAAAGAAAGCGCAGTAAAGCAGCGTTTCCTAAACCCCGGGTTGCGACCAAGTTGCCGGGTGATGCGCCATGGGTTCGAAACCGGGTCGTGGGAGACCGAGTGAAATGCTAGCCAATAATAACCACAATATGGCTTACATATGTATTCTATATTGCCGTAAATTTTCGTGGACCTTATTTGTATTACATTAATTTGTTTCGGTAAAATACCACGTTAAATAAACAACAAATATGAATCTAAAATTCCCAACGTTTCAAAAGGATTACACCTTTCATTTTCAAGGGACAACACAACTAAAAGCGATACAGAGAATAGAAACATGACAATATATCGAGGGTTTAGAGGCAATACCTTGTATCTAGCAAAAAACAAATAGTTCTGGAGAGAGGAAAAACCTTTCATTTATAAACTGGTAACTGGTATACTTCAAAAAAACGAATTAAATATACATCAAATTTGATTTAAAATAATAATGTCAAGCTGTTTACTGTGATTTTGAGAAATGATGATGATGATGATAGTGATTCATTACAGTAGAGTCTGTGGAAGGACATCCCATTCCTATACCATTCATCTGATTAATGTTATCCAACAGAATTAAAACATAAACACTATCTCTTTCAGTGGCATTGCAACGCATGCCGGGTTTGCTAGTATAAAATAAACAACTAGAAACCCCCACACATAACGCAACGTACCGTAACGTGGTATTTTACCGTAAAAAATTAATTTTAAGATTATATAAACCGGTATATATATATGTCAATCTCACACTCACCTGAAGATGCCCGGTAAGATGATGATGACCTAAAATAGATTATGTTTGCCTAGCTCAGTCGGTTTCACACAATTACGGTAAATAAAATTAACATACATTTGATAGGATGCACAGGACATCAGAAATTAATCAATCAAATTGTTTCCATGGACTGTATTAGCATATTATGAAACACAGCAGCAACAACAACAACCACCTTCTTGGGCTTAAAGTGATTTATAATGCTCAATCCCCTTATCAACTAATACATCAACCAAGTTGCCAAAATGTTAATATTAGTTTTTTTATCTTAATAACGTTACATGTTCGTAATATTCCTGGGGTTCCGGGTTATTCACGGATTGTAGATCGAGTTGATGGTGATTACGGAAAGATGATTGTTAATTGAATGTTACTGATTGATTAGTGATGATTGTTTTAAACACATTGAGGTGCTATGATTACGTTGACGCTGACATTTCACACACAAATTAAAGCCACAACTTAAAGGATTATTTAGATGATAAACTAAAAAATCAGCTCTCAGTCATAAGTGCATAAAATTCAGTTATGTGTAAAATAAAATTGATATAGGTTGCTTCAATGCAAGAAAAAAAATAGTGAACATTTAGCTGTTCTATAAGATTCACTTCGATGACTCTGCTGCATTTTTCTTTTAAAGCGTAGTACAGCTGTATCAGTTCTGGAGCCCGATTCTCTAAATCTGTGGTAAATTTCTCACCGGTTTCTGTCGTTACGGAAGGCGAATGGATGGCTGTGATTGGGTCACAGCCTTCTCATAACGACCAAAACCGGTGATCACCTTATCGTTGACCATAGAGAATCAAGGCCCTGAGGTCGCTAACGCCTGCCTCATAGACAGAGCACTCATCGTGTAATACGAGACCAGCCAGCGCTCCGCGAAACACTCGGCGACTGCGGACAGTACCGCTCAAAACAGATTGCAACTTTTCTTAACATCGAGTCACAAGAAAATTAATTGCAGGGCATTTTGTAGAAGTACACGTTCGTACTAAGAAGCATGTTATCTATAGGGAAAGGATGCACATTAAACCTCCTAATCGATTTTTGATGAGTGCCCTATTTTAGCGGTTGTTTTACTATCTCGAGGCAACATTTTTTTCATATGGGAATTACCATGAGAAGAGTTGCTAGGTGCTACTTGGTAGCAACAAGCCAAAAAAACGCGGTTTTCTTTAATTTTTGAACCGCCTGCTTATAAAGTATGGTATCGTTTAGTCATGTTTTCCATATTTGAGGGTGGACATCTACAAATGATAGTTTTTTGTTTCCCATCTGACTAACCCTTTAAATATTTGACAATTGTGCTGACGCTGACATTTCACACACTTGACTTAAAACAATTTAAACATTTGACGATGATGTGGATGCTGACATTTTATACACTTGACTTAAAACAACAACTTAAACATTTTACGATAATGCGGATGCTGACATTTCATACACTTGACTTAAAACAACTTAAATAAATAAATAAATAAATTCACATTTAGAGTCTACCCACTCAGTAACTAAACTGATTTGCAGTGGGGGACTTTAATTTAAAGTGACTGAACCAACCCTGTAGGCTTCGAACACCATCGACGAGTGAGCGATAACCAATCAAAGATCGATATTTCAAATACGAAACATATGAATCAGTGATTGGACAGTGCGAACACCTGCGGAAAAATGCCAGAATCAACAAGGCCGATTCAGAACAATTTTGAATTTATTGAGTGCTTCGTTGCTAGGACAGCTCCAAAGTCACCGTTTACTCATTCCTAAGCCAAGAAGTAATGGAATTGAATCCACATTGGAAGTTAAAAAACTTCTGCCTGAGCAGGATTTGAACCCGGGACCTTCTGCATTGGAAGCAGGGATGCTAACCACTGGACCAACGAGCCACCTAAAAAAGACATTTTACGCTATATGATTAGCCACTCGAGGCAATGTGGTAATATTGTAATGTCCGGCGTGGGACTTGTCCATTTGTCACATTAATTCTCTCTTATTACGTGATTTACGCTATTAGATTCAAGACATGATGAAGCAATCTCATAACATTTTCTGTTTTGTGTTTGTACTGCTCGCAATTAGGTTAATGCTGAGGTTGCTATTGTGTCACCATCAGTCTAGGGCAACAACAATAACATCTGATTACCGACACATGCATAATAATCATAATAATAGTTTGGTTATTTTGCTGTGTCAGGGGTTGTCCGGGAGGCCCAGGCTTGATTGCAGACGATTGATTGTTGATTGTTGATAGCTTTGGGTCTTGGGATTGTTTGGTGACATACGTCATGTGTTGGGGAAAATGCCAGAGAGAGGGGATAGCAGGGGAAGTATATAAGTTGGGCACGTGGCTTGAACGGGGGTCGAACTGATCGGAGTGTCGAGGGAAGATGGTCGAGCACCAGTGAGCACGTCATAGCTACGAGGGTCAGCGTAGAAGAGCTGCAGGACGGCGGGTCGAGGAAGCTGCATTGGAGACTCGAACGTGGGAATGAGTGACCGTCGACGGGCAGACTACGAAATGACCAGGTACAGCTGACGGGGTGCGGGAACGAGATGGTATTGTGTAATCTTATGTGTATAGCCTAAGCAGGGTCGCCACATCATGGCCAAGGTTAGGACAAATGTGTTTCAATAATTAAAAATACGGTTCCTTATTGTTGTTTGAACCAAGTCTAGTTATTTCGCATCCTGAAATCCTAACGTCCTCAGACATTGCATCGATCCTAATTGTACAAATTCACTTGAATAAAGAGTTGCGCTCCCCGCAAGCTTTATCTATAGATTCCTTGCTCTACCAGTGAATCCTGGTACACAACAATATAAGCACATCTACGCAACAGTTATCTGTGACGCAACTGACCGCATCTCCATTTTAGTTGGCAGGAGGTTGCCTCCGTACGTTCAACTGACCCGCAAACCTACCCGTTACTTGGTTTTGTATTCCCAAGGTTTCCTCAACACCCCCACTCCTCCTTGAGGTGGTATACCCGGTTCAGGATTTGATGCGTCCCAACCATACACTCGACTGCCTTGGTTTCGGTTCCCCCTCTACATTTATTTATTTATCTCCTGAACATTTTTCTAACCCTTCCTAGCTTCCAGAACAAACCTAACTGCGTAGCGCGGTTGCAAGATGCACCACGTAGGCCAGGCGCGCCATAATGTCTCGTGTCTAGTGAAGCGAATATTAACCCCAATGATAATTTGTTCCTGTGTTAAATGCTATGCCAAAATTGTATACTGAAATCCAAATTACTCCCTTATTAATGATCAGATTCGGTTCACCCAATGCTGGTAACTTGAGTGGTCATGTCCTTTGGCGATTGGTTAACTTTTGATTGCCAAAGAACTTTGTCAACTACTTTTAATTAGTTTAAATACTTATTGTTTAGGTTTAGATCTGTTCTAGTCTTAAATTGTTATTGAGGTTGTTTTTATAGAGATTGATTGATAATTGGGGCTTAACGTCTCATATTTTTGCAACAATGGCTATTCGAGACGATAAGCGACGCTTGTTTTTATAAGCTAGCTGAAGGCTTGATTAATAGTTTCTGATATTTTTACATACACATTGATTACTTAATCTCAGTGTACTTGAATTAATGACATTTATTTGCATACCCTTTGCTTATACGTAGTCAAAATGGACGGTGAGCCAGCCGTACTGTTGCATATATATATATATACATATGATTTCTTACATTTTAATGGTTATTCTTACATATATATATATATATATATGTTGGAGAGGGTTTTTGGGTATTAGTCCACGTTTTGTGAGGAGGTTGTTTTTTCACATACCTTTTTTCACAACGTTTCGCCGACAAATGTTGCGGCATCATCAGGTGACAGGTCCGGGTCGCGTGTGTTGTCGTCGCGAACGCCTGGGCTCGACTGTACCGAGAGTGTTGCAATCCTTGTGCACGTCATGCACCGCACCGATCACAGCGCTCGGTGGAGACTGCCTGGCGGTGCAAGCGGTAACTAGTTGCAGTGGCGCACTGCCCGTGCACAATCTTGCTCTGCTCCTGGTCAAGGGAGGAGAGATGACGTTGTTGTTGACACCCTGGTTTGAGACACCCGGAGCCCTTGAAGCGAGTGTCTCATCCCTATGCGGCAAGCGGTGCGTCGTGTCAGAGTTGTTGTCACTTGTCATGGGTTCACCGCTGATGTTAGTTAGAAACGTTGTGAAAAAAGGTATGTGAAAAAACAACCTCCTCACAAAACGTGGACTAATACCCAAAAACCCTCTCCAACATCTCAGTTTGTCTACGAAAATTTACGTCTCAACATATATATATATATATATATATATATGTTTTATTTTTATATTTTGTTAGTACAAATGTTTTCGTACCTCCCATATATATATATTTATTTCTAAGTTTTCGCGAACATATGTGTACATATTGCAATTCTCTGGGGCTTGTTGCTGCAAATAATTTACTAAAGGCAGTACCTCACTGACTTACCCTTCCCTTATGTATATGTCGACGAGATTTGTAATAATGTCTTTAGGAGGGCCTGGGGGCGGAGGGTATATATACGCGGGGGTATATATACAAGACCGCGCCACGGCCTTGGCCACTACGCAACACTGCGCGAGTTTTTATGTTGTCTGCCGGTCCAAAATTAGTCAAAATCGGTCCACATGCGGCCTAGTTGTGCTGGTTAACATGGTTGTATCGCCTTTGGTTTCTTCCCTTCTTTACGCGTTCTCTGCCTGTCCAATATTCGTCAAATTGGGTCCACAAATGGCCCAGTTGTGCTCAATCAAACGGTTTCAAAAGCTCATTCTAAATACTAAAGCCATGAATATGATTATCAACAGTCTTCGCAATAGTCACTAGGCCACGTCATTATAACGCGAGCTTATCTATGCAAGCACGCTCGTACACTGGCAACAGAGACAACGGATTCATTCACCCCCCCCCCCCCCCCCCCCACCCCCCAGGCCCACCTACTGACATTATTACAAATCTCGTCGACAGTCGACACATATAACACAATTACACGAATTCGACTAACAATGCTATACTGTATTACATAACGTGGACATAGTATCTGTAAATCTGAACATAATTTCGTCGCATCAGATGTATTCTTACGCATCAAATAATAACGAGATCTACCTTCCTCGAATACGCTCTTGGCATATCATGGTTTAAATTATGTTTTAAACATAATGATCTCCATAAATTACAGCAACGATTTTGCGTTTTCTCGCTCGATTATTTTAACGTTAACTTCCCATTTTGGATAAATTGTTAATTCTTCATGATTAGCCTCGCTGTACGCAAACAGTGTGGAATTTGTAAATTTAGTTCACGGAAGTAGATAGCACACATGCATGTCGGCAGGCACACCGAATTTCGGCTGATCCGTTAAAAATAAATGCACGACCTCCCCCCTCCCCCCATTAACGCAGCAGGGGGAGTATATAAGTTGGGCACGTGGCCCATAATCTTAGCAGGCTGTTCCGTCGCTGATGCGCATAAGGTCGACTAGCGAGATTTGAGTGAGATGCACATTTCAAACGAACAAGCCGCGCCAAGAAACCGTTGTACAACTAGCAAATATGAAAATAGAACCTATCAACACGCTCATTGGATCTGATAGATCGGCGAATAGTGTACATCACCAAGCAAGTGTATTTTTTTCTTACGGTTGATTTCTTAATATGACAAACTGGTAATATAGCACTGAATTTAACATTCCGCCTCGATATGTGTATCACTTATTTGTATAATTAATTTTTTAACAAATGCTGTATACATAGCCTACCAGACGTTTGTGAGAAGTTTAAAAATAATAAATAATTACACTTCATTTGTATATGATTTACAAATCCCGAACCTAATATTGCACATTTAAGTCAACTTGACGCGCCGATCTGTCAGATCCAATGCGCGTGGTTCTATTTTCATATTTGCTAGTTGTACAACGGTTTCTTGGCGCGGCTTGTTCGTTTCAAAGATTCTATGTAAGGCGGTGGAATTATGTGCAAGTAATGTGGAAGTTGTAGTGCCGTTAGCAAGGTGGTTATGGAGGTTAGTAACTTCGCATTCTAATGGGGTAACGTACCCTAGTCCTTTAATCACGAACACTATTAACAAAAACATATAAATCTTGGCTGAGGCCCTTGAGAGTTCTTGTCTACAGCACGTTGTAGTGTGGGCTATACCTAACCTCACTTTCACAAGCTCTTGGCGCGCAAGCCGACACGTGCTCCAAAATCGCATCGTTGTTGAAACCAACTTCACTCCAACATGTCGCCCGCAAATAAAAAAACTAAAAATACTGGCGCGCAGTGGGAAGAGCGATTTGAAATGTTAGAGAAAAAATTTGAAGCTATGCTGAACAATGCAACTTCTAACATCGATTCTAAACTAGAAGCTGCATTAATATCGGAGCCCAAATCAGTTGAAGATATACTTCCAGAATGAAAACTGAAATGGGAAAACGATATAAGTGAAATAAAAGCCACATTGCGGCATGAAGTGGACGGGCTGAGGAGCCTAATACTTGAACAAGTTAGGCCACTTCACGATAAAATTGACTCCCAAGAGCAGTATTCACGGAGGAACTGCTTGATAGTCCATGGACTACCTGAGGCTCCCAACACAAACGAAACGAGACTCGCTGTCGACACCATCAACAAGAGGTTCGACCTCCCCTATGAAGTCCAGGAGCAAGACATCGACAGGTGCCACAGACTGCGGACCCGAACATCTCAGCCTGGCCGCCCTCGGCCACTCATTATTAAGTTCGTCAGTTACAACGTGCGGAATGACGTATGGAAGACGAAAAGGAAGCTCAAGGGTACGAAGTTATCAGTCACTGAATCATTAACCACCGTAAGATTAGCACTTCTAGGTAAATGTGTTCAGTTGGCTGGTAAAAGTAACGTCTGGACACAGGACGGCACAATCGTTGTCCTAACCCCTACTGGCACTAAGATAAAAATTGTAAACGAAACAGATCTTGTATCTCTAGAAAACAAGTTCTCTCACTAACAATTGCTAAAGCCTCATAGAGTCTTTGTTTTGTTTTGTTTTGCAAAACTTACCTCCTCAACTTCTATCTTTTAACACCATAGCTTGTTTTTGGCGTTACAGTTGCAACCTCTCAACCTCATATATTTTCCATACACTTGTTATTATTAGTTTTATTATATATTAGATTAGATTAGATTATATAAATACATAAGATTTTATTATATTATCATTTATATACAACTCCTATTATCCGTATATAAAACTTAGTTATAGCTGTGGCTATCATCAATATTTAAATAAGTGACCTTGTAATTAATTATAATTATTTTTATTTTTTTACTTTGCAAAGGAAATGACGCCATCTTCTGACGTAAATTATCATCTTAATAGCATTGACGATTACATCCCAGCATGTAGTAGCAATTTTAAGCTACTGTACCTCAATGCACGCAGTCTTAAGTCCAGTAGACTTGACAAACTTGCCGTCCTCCTAAAGAACTTCCATACACGGGTGGATGCCATATTGTAACAGAAACGTGGATAAACAAAGATGAGGAAAAATACTATAATTTGCCAGGTTATAATGCCGTATTCTCGTGCAAACCCTACCGCTTAGGTGGAGGAGTTGGCATATTCATTCACAATGATCTGAACTATGAAATTAAGTATAATACCAGCGACAATCATAATAGTTTTCTCAAAATAAACATAACTAACCTAAAGTGGACAAACAATTTACTAATTGGAGGTATCTACCGCTCTAACTGTGACACAAGCAATACTACCGCAAATATTGAACGCTTCCTTTCCCAATTTGAAGAACACTTTTTAGCTTCTAAAACACTCACATTAATCTTTGGTGATTTTAATATTGACATAAATCCAACAAGAAACATTAAATCGCAAATAAATAAAAATTATCAGCACGTTACCGGTAGCAATGGTTTTCGTGTCTGCAATCCTCTTTACCCGACCAGACCTCTATCTCAGAGCATTCTTGACCATATATTAACAAATTCGTCCGTCACACCGATGCATATTTCAAACATTGATCATGACTTTTCTGATCATAACCTCCTTCTTACTGAATTACTTAAAAGGCCTACATCAAATGTTGAACAAATACAAAGTAGAGAATATTTAACCATCACGATTTCCATTCTAACTTGTCTAAAAATCCCATTGTTCTTGACAATAATTGGAATGTTGATGAAATGTACAACCATTTAACTACAAAGCTATGTGAGTTAAAACTTAAAAGTACCCAAATCGTTCTTAAGAAACAAAAGAACACAGATATATGGCCTTGGATCGATAATAATATAATTAGCCTAATAAAAAGCAGAAATGATCTACATAAGAAAGTTCTGAAGTATCCGCTAGACGAAGAACTTGGTATTAAATATAAAAAGCTAAGGAATCGAATCACTCAGATAATTAGAAACAAAAAAGTATTCACTATAATGCAAAAATAAATGAAAACATTCAAAACCCTAGAAAATGCTGGAGAATCTTTAATGAAATCCTGCAAAATACGACTCATCATAAGGATAAACAAATAACAGTCACCGTAAACAACAAGGATATTATTGATCCTGTGGCCGTAGCTGAAGAATTTAATACTTACTTCACAAACATTGGCGCTAATTTGGCAAAAACAATCCCTGACACAGGCATCTTTACGCACACCAAACTCAGTAAAGAAAATAGCAAATCTTTCTTCTTAAACCCTACTACTGTGGACGAAGTAATATCAACGGTTAATTCTCTAAAAAACAGTTCGTCTTCAGGCAAAGATGGTATTACAGCGAGGCTCCTAAAAGAAAATATCAAATTACTAGCCGAACCAATTAACGTGCTGATAAATAAATCAATTGAAACGGGGACAGTGCCTCAGGAAATGAAGGTTGCTAAAGTCAACGTCATTTTTAAAGAAAGTTTGCGAAACTCAATAGGTAATTATAGACCCATTTCACTGTTACCAACAATTTCAAAAATACTTGAAAAAATAATAAAAAATAGACTTATATCTTATCTCAATAAAATTAGCTTTTTCTATAAATATACTTATTATTTGCGTTGATTGTTTTACTTATCATGACAGTTGACTATGATAACAGAACCACAACTAATAAATACAGAACAATCATTGATAGTGTGTAATTTGCATGGTTAGTTCTTAGATCTTTCGTTTTTCGATAGAAATACGGTTTAAAGTGGGTATTATATTTGAGACAATGGCGTGTGTTGTATTTATAACAATACGAGGTAAGCATTTCATCGTCTTGTCTTACGTTACTTACGTTTTAAAAATAAACGACGACAAAAACGTTATTTTGTGCTCGTTATGAGCTCCCGCTTTACCGCGCCTGTTAAAATATGACTGTACTGTATATTATATATGTAATACTGTATCAAATATGATATGGGGGGGGGGGGGGGGCAAATTTACAAAACCACCTCTACCATATATTATATAAAACCTAGTAGTTGGACTATTCACTGTTCCTTGTCACGATCTAACAATTAATTATTAATGGTTTGATCTTGACAAGGAACAGTGTATAGTCCAACTACTAGGTTTTATATAACGTTTTACCTGTTCTACTATGATTCCATCTTTTAATTCACCTCTACCATATTACCACTTATACGAATACACTGTCAAATGTTCTGATAGAAAAATACTAATACAAATATATTTACAAGAAATTTGAAAGCAAAGTACCCAATTCCTTGCTGACATGTTGAGAAGTGGCGGAGTTTAGATAAGCCTGTCCCTTCTCCGCTTTGTTTCGGCTTGTTTCAGCTCTCTTGTCACTTACTTTTGTGACACACAGCAAACTTTATGTACTTTCAATTTACTTCTACTAAAAATATACTTCCTTTCTGTCTTGAATCTGGATTTCATCTGCCCCGCCCCCTTCTCCAATAAATCGTTTAGAAGAGGTCGATGGTAATAATTAACAAAATTAACCAGTATGTTACAAGAGCATGTTAACGGTATGACAGCGGGATTCTTTATGAAACAGGTGGTGTGAAAGAGAATGTAACAATGTCATTCGTGTCATGTACACTTTACTTGCTCAAAACATTATTTTAAGGTTACATTTAAGGTATCAAAATTATGAATATAAAACATAAATCAACAAACATTGAAAACATTCAATATTGGGCCCAACTCAGTTAGCTTAGTTGTAAGATCTACCATCTACATAGAAATGAATAATAACACAATGCACACACACTTTGTAAACACAGTACAAAGAAAATAACATGTTTTTAAAAAAGCATTGAAAGCTTAAAATATAAATTGTTAAGTAAAGAAATTACCATAGATGCACACAATGAAAAGTCAACATATCACTTAGGCTAACGCAAATACAATGAGAATAATGCAATACGTGCACTCGTGGTCAATGGTCTCAAGAATACGTTGAATCTAGCAGAACGATTTCAATTGAATGATTCAATTTCTGTTTTCAAGATAAAGAAATATGGTAAATAAACTAAATTAACATTTCACATACTTAATGAGAACACAATAAGAACAATGCAACTGTGCAATACATGCACGCACACCTGGTCAACACAGACTCCAGTTATCATTTCATCTTGAATGATTATACCAACATATAAAAACAATTGAGGTGATTACTTGAAAGTAGTAAATAGTTGTTCAATGTGAGTAATGTTCAACCAGGATATTAGTGGGCAGCTTGTCAGGCTGCCTAACTGATGAACACCCACCTCGGGCCGGACACAAAAAACAGAGCTAAGAACGTAACTGAACACTTACTTGTATACTTGGCCCAAGATTACCTTACATAAGCTTTCGTCACAGGCGAGGCACTCATAGCCAACCAGCGAACTGCCCGAGACACAACCGCGCAAATACCGATCGCTAATTGGCTATGAACCTGTCGCCTGTGACGAAAGCATATTGTGTAAGGTAGTGTTGGGCCAACTATACATAGCTGGGTTTAGTATTTTCTCTGCAGTCGTCGAGTGCAACGTGGTGTAACGGTATACATGTTGAAACCCAACCAACCGAATCACACTTCCAAGATGGCCGCCCGACACGTCAGATCGCCGTTTTGGAGAAACGCGTCAAGACCTTTCCCCTCCAAACTCACACAGTTGGATGAACTGAACATGTCCTCGACGCTCTCGATGTCGGAACACAGGTTCCTGCGGTAAGTATTACTAATGTTTTCGGTGAGAAGTGTGAGTTTGAACCTGAACGCGTGCCTGTCCTCGGGCGCGCCCACGTACCTGACGGCCGCCCGGAACGTGCGCCCCTCCCCGTCGTACCCGCGATGTAGCGTGAACACTCTGCCGTGCGCCGCGAGCACGTCCGTGAGCAAGAGTCCGCGCCGCTGCACAAACGTGCGTGGCAGGTCGGGCCACGTCCGGTCCGCGTGGGCCAAGAGGGCGTGGCCCAGCATCGCTTCGGGCCGGCCCCTCCAACCGCCGCACGCCAGGGGACAGTCATAGATGCGGCGGGGACAGACCGCGCCGTGTCCCCCCAGCTCGCACGCGGGCATGCGCAGCAGGCATTCCGTGCACGGTAGCCAGATGTCAGTACTCAGACCCTCAGCAAGAAGATTTCTCACGGCGGAGAACTGTCCACGACACAGCGGGCAAACTGTGATACTGTCGTCAGACCGGCAAGCGTTACAAAGGCTGTGTCCCGCGGTGCACTGATGTATCGGTGCGCACATGACCTTGAAGCACACGGGACACTCCAGGGATCGCATTATGCTCTGCTCCCAGTTCGTTATGTCTTCCCCCACCTTATCATCAATCCCTATCCCGCGCTGCGCTGAAGGTGCGACGATAGACGTGACCAACAGTAGTGTATATGTTTTAGCAAAAGCCACCTGTTGAACCACCAGCCCCGGTGACTTCGGCAACAGAGTCGCCACCGAGAGGTTATTCTTCCCCTGACCCAGTTCACCACTTGTTCCTTGGCCACAAACAAACACATCCCCTGCCCGTGTCAACACCGCAGTGTGGCGATATCCAGCGATAGCCTGGGAGACAGTCTGGTCCTCGAGGCCAATCATTCTAGTGGGGGCGGATCTGTCGGTTGTGTCACCGGTACCCAACTGACCTTCATCATTACTACCCCAAGCCCAGGTCGTTCCATTGATTTCGAGGGCTACAGTGTGGTTGTAACCGCAGGACACGGCAGCCACGGCTGTTGACGGCACCGATACTCGTGTGAAGCTGGACACGCTATAGACTGCACCAAGCCCAAGTTGACCAAAGTTATTACACCCAGCCATCAAGAGGACCCCAGAGGCCGAGACAAGAGCTGTATGCCAGGCGCCACACGATATGTCAACCATGGCCTCGGGGAGGTTGGGCACGCGAGTGAATGAGGTTCGCAGGTTTGTATGACCGAGTCCTAGTCGGCCCCAGTCGTTGCGTCCACACACCCAGACCTCACCGCCTGTTGCAAGAACCACCGTGTGGCACCACCCAGCAGCAACCTTCTTGATGGGCGGCAGACCGGCAACCAGGACGGGTGTGGGGCTGTCACGGGTGTGACCGAGGCCAAGCTGACCGTTGCCATTCAGTCCACACGAATACACCTCACCCTTGTCAGTGAGGAACACGGTGTATCCACCTCCACAAGCAGCCTGGGTTATACGAACAGTGCTGAGAGTGTCAACAAGCCTCGGCTCAGCGACCGAGCCTTCGTTCATCATCCGTCCTGTGTCTTGTGTTACACAGAAGGTGTAGACGCGGCCAGACTCGCAGACAACTGCAGAGTGGTCTTCACCGCAAGACACTTGAACGACGGTCTCATCTTGGGAGAACGACACAATGCTCGATCCAGCAGGCAGGCCTCCACCCAACACCAGGACACCAGGCTTGGTTATAACGAACCGAGCGTCATCGTTCTCAGCCATCCTGCAACCAAACGAGATGTTGGACACAGAAGGGGACTTGAGTAAGAGTGGGAGGATGATTCACAGATAAATAACAAACTCAAATATCTTTATTTATTTATAACTTCATACTTCATCCACACATCGTTTCGATAAGTCAAGTCGCAAAAATATGGCATTTAAAACCCAAACATCAATCAATCAATGAATCAAATCTACATTTAAATTCACCATTAGATTCATGATTTAAAAAATGTGTTTTTCCCATATTGAATTTATTTCGAGTAAATAATTTCATTTCATAAATTTCGAAATACTAATTTCACAAAAGAGGGAATGACGTGAAGAATTGCAAACATTTATCTGGACCAAGCTATGCAACTTCCCCTCGAATTCCATTCTCCCTCCACCGCGCCAGCCGGACCACGACTCTAGGCTCCGTAGTCATTATCGAACAAATTTATCTCTATTGTGTGCATCAAAACAAAAAACTCACTTAGTAAAAAGTGTATTTTATATCGATTGCTACCTATAACTACCCCAATTACACCCAATTCGGCGAAAGCTTGAATTTTTATTAAAATGGTTTTTTGAATTTCGTTTCTAGGAAAAAAACGAAGTGTTTGACGTAGTCACTGAAGTAAACAACATTCATTGCATAGACTGTTAAGGTGAAAAAAATATAGGCTAACAACATTATGTTCATAATACTAAAGTGAACTCAATCGACAAAAACAAACAAACAAAGCTCGTTTCATCAT
Organism: Isoperla grammatica; assembly: GCA_945910005.1. NCBI lineage: Eukaryota > Metazoa > Arthropoda > Insecta > Plecoptera > Perlodidae > Isoperla > Isoperla grammatica. The sequence goes on from OX246744.1 coordinate 38,098,175, forward strand.
TAAACAACAAAAAACTGAGAGATGGATTTCAAATAAAGAAAAATAATCAATTATTGATTACTTCTACATTCACTCACGGGCACTGTTCTCCGTCGTGATTAATACAACATATTATTATCACTCACGGGCACTGTTCTCCGTCGTGATTAATACAACATATTATTATCACTCACGGGCACTGTTCTCCGTCGAGATTAATACTACATATTATTATCACTCACGGGCACTGTTCTCCGTCGTGATTAATACAACATATTATTATCACTCACGGGCTCTGTTCTCCGTCGTGATTAATACAACATATTATTATCACTCACGGGCTCTGTTCTCCGTCGTGATTAATACAACCTATTATTATCACTCACGGGCACTGTTCTCCGTCGTGATTAATACAACATATTATTATCACTCACGGGCACTGTTCTCCGTCGAGATTAATACTACATATTATAATCACTCACGGGCACTGTTCTCCGTCGTGATTAATACAACATATTATTATCACTCACGGGCACTGTTCTCTGTCGTGATTAATACAACATATTATTATCACTCACAGGCACTGTTCTCTGTCGTGATTAATACAACCTATTATTATCACTCACTGGCACTGTTCTCCGTCGTGATTAATACAACATATTATTATCACTCACGGGCACTGTTCTCTGTCGTGATTAATACAACATATTATTATCACTCACAGGCACTGTTCTCCGTCATGATTAATACAACATATTATTATCACTCACTGGCACTGTTCTCTGTCGTGATTAATTCAACATATTATTATCACTCACGGGCACTGTTCTCCGTCGTGATTAATACAACATATTATTATCACTCACGGGCACTGTTCTCTGTCGTGATTAATACAACCTATTATTATCACTCACTGGCACTGTTCTCCGTCGTGATTAATACAACATATTATTATCACTCACGGGCACTGTTCTCTGTCGTGATTAATACAACATATTATTATCACTCACAGGCACTGTTCTCCGTCATGATTAATACAACATATTATTATCACTCACGGGCACTGTTCTCCGTCGTGATTAATACAACATATTATTATCACTCACGGGCACTGTTCTCTGTCGTGATTAATACAACATATTATTATCACTCACAGGCACTGTTCTCCGTCGTGATTAATACAACATATTATTATCACTCACGGGCACTGTTCTCTGTCGTGATTAATTCAACATATTATTATCACTCACGGGCACTGTTCTCTGTCGTGATTAATACAACATATTATTATCACTCACGGGCACTGTTCTCCGTCATGATTAATACAACATATTATTATCACTCACTGGCACTGTTCTCCGTCGTGATTAATACAACATATTATTATCACTCACAGGCACTGTTCTCCGTCATGATTAATACAACATATTATTATCACTCACTGGCACTGTTCTCCGTCGTGATTAATACAACATATTATTATCACTCACAGGCACTGTTCTCCGTCGTGATTAATACAACCTATTATTATCACTCACGGGCACTGTTCTCCGTCGTGATTAATACAACATATTATTATCACTCACGGGCTCTGTTCTCCGTCGTGATTAATTCAACATATTATTATCACTCACGGGCACTGTTCTCCGTCGTGATTAATACAACATATTATTATCACTCACGGGCACTGTTCTCCGTCGAGATTAATACTACATATTATTATCACTCACGGGCACTGTTCTCTGTCGTGATTAATACAACATATTATTATCACTCACGGGCACTGTTCTCTGTCTTGATTATTACAACATATTATTATCACTCACGGGCACTGTTCTCCGTCGTGATTAATACAACATATTATTATCACTCACGGGCACTGTTCTCTGTCTTGATTATTACAACATATTATTATCACTCACGGGCACTGTTCTCCGTCGTGATTAATACAACATATTATTATCACTCACGGGCTCTGTTCTCCGTCGTGATTAATTCAACATATTATTATCACTCACGGGCACTGTTCTCCGTCGTGATTAATACAACATATTATTATCACTCACGGGCACTGTTCTCCGTCGTGATTAATACAACATATTATTAACACTCACGGGCACTGTTCTCCGTCGTGATTAATACAACATATTATTATCACTCACGGACACTGTTCTCCGTCGTGATTAATACAACATATTATTATCACTCACGGGCACTGTTCTCCGTCGTGATTAATACAACATATTATTATCACTCACGGGCACTGTTCTCCGTCGAGATTAATACAACATATTATTAAAACTCACGGGCACTGTTCTCCGTCGTGATTAATACAACATATTATTATCACTCACGGGCACTGTTCTCCGTCGTGATTAATACAAAACATATTATTATCACGCACGGGCACTGTTCTCCGTCGTGATTAATACAACATATTTTAATCACTCACGGGCACTGTTCTCCGTCGTGATTAATACAAAACATATTATTATCACGCACGGGCACTGTTCTCCGTCGTGATTAATACAACATATTTTAATAACGCACGGGCACTGTTCTCCGTCGTGATTAATACAACATATTATTATCACTCACGGGCACTGTTCTCCGTCGTGATTAATACAAAACATATTATTATCACGCACGGGCACTGTTCTCCGTCGTGATTAATACAACATATTATTATCACTCACGGGCACTGTTCTCCGTCGTGATTAATACTACATATTATTATCACTCACGGGCACTGTTTTCCGTCGTGATTAATACAACATATTATTATCACTCACGGGCACTGTTCTCCGTCGTGATTAATACAACATATTATTATCACCCACGGGCACTGTTCTCCGTCGTGATTAATACAACATATTATTATCACCCACGGGCACTGTTCTCCGTCGTGATTAAAACAACAATACAACATATTATTGTCACTCACAAGCACTGTTCTCCGTAGTAATTATTAATATGTATAATATGTTGTATTAATTATAAAAAAGAACATTACCCGTGGTTGATAACATTATGTTGTATTAATTACGACGGAGAACAGTGCCCGTGCTTGATAATAATATGTTGTATTAATTACGACGAAGAACAGTGCCCGTGCTTGATAATAATGTGTTTTGTTGATCACGACGGAGAACAGTGCCCGTGCTTGATAATAATATGTTGTATTGATTACGACGGAGAACAATGCCCGTGCTTGATAATAATATGTTGTGTTGATTACGACGGATAACAGTGCCCTTGCTTGATAATAATGTGTTGTGTTGATTACGACGGATAACAATGCCCTTGCTTGATAATAATGTGTTGTGTTGATTACGACGGATAACAGTGCCCTTGCTTGATAATAATGTCTTGTGTTGATTACGACGGAAAACAATGCCCTTGCTTGATAATAATGTGTTGTGTTGATTACGACGGATAACAATGCCCTTGCTTGATAATAATGTGTTGTGTTGATTACGACGGATAACAGTGCCCTTGCTTGATAATAATGTGTTGTGTTGATTACGACGGATAACAATGCCCTTGCTTGATAATAATATGTTGTGTTGATTACGACGGATAACAATGCCCGTGCTTGATAATAATGTGTTGTGTTGATTACGACGGATAACAGTGCCCTTGCTTGATAATAATGTGTTGTGTTGATTACGACGGATAACAGTGCCCTTGCTTGATAATAATGTCTTGTGTTGATTACGACGGATAACAATGCCCGTGCTTGACAATAATGTGTTGTGTTGATTACGACGGAGAACAGTGCCCGTGCTTGATAATAATATGTTGTGTTGATTACGACGGAGAACAGTGCCCGTGCTTAATAATAATGTTGTGTTGATTACGACGGAGAACAGTGCTCGTGCTTGATAATAATATGTTGTGTTGATTACGACGGAGAACAGTGCTTGATAATAATATGTTGTGTTGATTACGACGGAGAATAATGCCCGTGCTTGATAATAATATGTTGTGTTGATTACGACGGAGAACAGTGCCCTTGCTTGATAATAATGTCTTGTGTTGATTACGACGGAAAACAATGCCCTTGCTTGATAATAATGTGTTGTGTTGATTACGACGGATAACAATGCCCTTGTTTGATAATAATGTGTTGTGTTGATTACGACGGATAACAGTGCCCTTGCTTGATAATAATGTGTTGTGTTGATTACGACGGATAACAATGCCCTTGCTTGATAATAATGTGTTGTGTTGATTACGACGGATAACAGTGCCCTTGCTTGATAATAATGTCTTGTGTTGATTACGACGGATAACAATGCCCGTGCTTGACAATAATGTGTTGTGTTGATTACGACGGAGAACAATGCCCTTGCTTGATAATAATGTGTTGTGTTGATTACGACGGATAACAGTGCCCTTGCTTGATAATAATGTCTTGTGTTGATTACGACGGATAACAATGCCCGTGCTTGACAATAATGTGTTGTGTTGATTACGACGGAGAACAGTGCCCGTGCTTGATAATAATATGTTGTGTTGATTACGACGGAGAACAGTGCCCGTGCTTGATAATAATGTTGTGTTGATTACGACGGAGAACAGTGCTCGTCCTTGATAATAATATGTTGTGTTGATTACGACGGAGAACAGTGCTTGATAATAATATGTTGTGTTGATTACGACGGAGAATAATGCCCGTGCTTGATAATAATATGTTGTGTTGATTACGACGGAGAACAGTGCCCGTGCTGGATAATAATATGTTGTGTTGATTACGACGGAGAACAGTGCTCGTGCTGGATAATAATATGTTGTGTTGATTACGACGGAGAACAGTACCCGTGCTGGATAATAATATGTTGTGTTGATTACGACGGAGAACAGTGCTCGTGCTTGATAATAATATGTTGTGTTGATTACGACGGAGAACAGTGCCCGTGCTTGATAATAATATGTTGTGTTGATTACGACGGAGAACAGTGCCCGTGCTTGATAATAATATGTTGTGTTGATTACGACGGAGAACAGTGCCCGTGCTTTATAATAATATGTTGTATTGATTACGACGGGGAACAATGCCTGTGCTTGATAGTAATATGTTGTGTTGATTACGACGGAGAACAGTGCCCGTGCTTGATAGTAATATGTTGTGTTGATTACGACGGAGAACAGTGCCCGTGCGTGATAATAATATGTTGTGTTGATTACGACGGAGAACAGTACCCGTGCTTGATAGTAATATGTTGTGTTGATTACGACGGAGAACAGTACCCGTGCTTGATTATAATATGTTGTGTTGATTACGACGGAGAACAGTGCCCGTGAGTGATAATAATATGTTGTGTTGATTACGACGGAGAATAATGCCCGTGCTTGATAATAATATGTTGTGTTGATTACGACGGAGAACAGTGCCCGTGCTGGATAATAATATGTTGTGTTGATTACGACGGAGAACAGTGCCCGTGCTGGATAATAATATGTTGTGTTGATTACGACGGAGAACAGTGCTCGTGCTGGATAATAATATGTTGTGTTGATTACGACGGAGAACAGTGCCCGTAAGTGATAATAATATGTTGTGTTGATTACGACGGAGAACAGTGCTCGTGCTTGATAATAATATGTTGTGTTGATTACGACGGAGAACAGTGCCCGTGCTTGATAATAATATGTTGTGTTGATTACGACGGAGAACAGTGCCCGTGCTTGATAATAATATGTTGTGTTGATTACGACGGAGAACAGTGCCCGTGCTTTATAATAATATGTTGTATTGATTACGACGGGGAACAATGCCTGTGCTTGATAGTAATATGTTGTGTTGATTACGACGGAGAACAGTGCCCGTGCTTGATAGTAATATGTTGTGTTGATTACGACGGAGAACAGTGCCCGTGCGTGATAATAATATGTTGTGTTGATTACGACGGAGAACAGTACCCGTGCTTGATAGTAATATGTTGTGTTGATTACGACGGAGAACAGTACCCGTGCTTGATTATAATATGTTGTGTTGATTACGACGGAGAACAGTGCCCGTGAGTGATAATAATATGTTGTGTTGATTACGACGGAGAACAGTACCCGTGCTTGATTATAATATGTTGTGTTGATTACGACGGAGAACAATGCCCATGCTTGATAATAATATGTTGTGTTGATTACGACGGAGAACAGTAACCGTGCTTGATTATAATATGTTGTGTTGATTACGACGGAGAGCAGTGCCCGTGCTTGATAGTAATATGTTGTGTTGATTACGACGGAGAACAGTGCCCGTGAGTGATAATAATATGTTGTGTTGATTACGACGGAGAACAGTGCCCGTGCTTGATAGTAATATGTTGTGTTGATTACGACGGAGAACAGTACCCGTGCTTGATAGTAATATGTTGTGTTGATTACTACGGAGAACAGTGCCCGTGCTTGATAATAATATGTTGTGTTGATTACGACGGAGAACAGTGCCCGTGCTTGATAGTAATATGTGGTGTTGATTACGACAGAGAACAGTGCCCGTGCTTGATAATAATATGTTGTGTTGATTACGACAGAGAACAGGGCCCGTGACTGATAATAATATGTTGTGTTGATTACGACAGAGAACAGGGCCCGTGCGTGATAATAATATGTTGTGTTGATTACGACGGAGAACAGTGCCCGTGCGTGATAATAATATGTTGTGTTGATTACGACGGAGAACAGTGCCCGTGCGTGATAATAATATGTTGTGTTGATTACGACGGAGAACAGTGCCCGTGCGTGATAATAATATGTTGTGTTGATTACGACGGAGAACAGTGCTCGTGCTTGATAATAATATGTTGTGTTGATTACGACAGAGAACAGGGCCCGTGCGTGATAATAATATGTTGTGTTGATTACGACAGAGAACAGGGCCCGTGCGTGATAATAATATGTTGTGTTGATTACGACGGAGAACAGTGCCCGTGCGTGATAATAATATGTTGTGTTGATTACGACGGAGAACAGTGCTCGTGCTTGATAATAATATGTTGTGTTGATTACGACAGAGAACAGGGCCCGTGCGTGATAATAATATGTTGTGTTGATTACGACAGAGAACAGGGCCCGTGCGTGATAATAATATGTTGTGTTGATTACGACGGAGAACAGTGCCCGTGCGTGATAATAATATGTTGTGTTGATTACGACGGAGAACAGTGCTCGTGCTTGATAATAATATGTTGTGTTGATTACGACAGAGAACAGGGCCCGTGACTGATAATAATATGTTGTATTGATCACGACGGAGAACAGTGCTCGTGCTTGGTAATAATATGTGGTGTTGATTATGACGGAGAACAGTGCTCGTGCTTGGTAATAATATGTGGTGTTGATTATGACGGAGAACAGTGCTCGTGCTTGGTAATAATATGTGGTGTTGATTATGACGGAGAACAGTGCTCGTGCTTGGTAATAATATGTGGTGTTGATTATGACGGAGAACAGTGCTCGTGCTTGGTAATAATATGTGGTGTTGATTATGACGGAGAACAGTGCCCGTGCTTGAATGTACAGGTAATAAATAATTGTTTATTTTCTTTATTTGACATCCATCCCAGGGACTGCTACCTTATTGTGGTGGGCAGGTTTGCGTGCTTTGTTGATCCCCAGAGCTATGCCGGCGGAAGCGTATGCTTCTGGTAGGGCCACCCTAACCGGACAGGTCGAGGAGAAGATGACAGACGAAATGCAGTCCACATCGTCCCCACCACCTTATCCTACCCCTTCCCTCCCAACCCACCCACTTGGTGTTTCCTCCAAACACCCCCCTTTTTCATTTTCTTATTTCACCCAATCATCGTCTCGATTAGTCAAGTTGCAAAAATATGAGACGTTAAGCCCAAATATCTATCCATCTTTATTTGACATCCACCTCTCAGTTTGTTATGTTTAACAATGATGAAACGAGCGACGGTTTGTTTTCGATTGAGCTAACTGTATTATTATGAACATAATTTTCTTATATTTTATTCACTTCGCTCAGGATTTGCAATGAATGTGGTTTACGTCAGTGACTCCGTCAAACACTTCTTTTTTGTCCTTGAAACGAAAATCAAAAAACCACTTTCATAAAAATTCAAGCTTTTCCCGAATTGGGTGTAATTGGGGTAGTTATAGGTAGCAATCGATAAAAAATTTACTTATCACTGAGTTGTTGTTTTGATGCACACAATAGAGATCAATAAGTTCGATAGTGACTACCGAGCCTAGAGTCGCGGTCGGCCTGGCGCGGTGGAGGGAGGATGGAATTCGAGGGGAAGTCGCATAGCTTGGTCCTCCAGAGAAAGGTTGTTACAAAGTTTAAAGGGCCGTTTACATAAATGACAAGTGATCAGTGACTAGCCCACTTGACTAAGCCACAGGCTTCTTTCATTGGCTATGAGTGAGAATACTGCGCTCTGATTGGCTGTGACTAAGGATTGTCTTGACTTGACTCAGGAATTTAAATATGTTTAATTTCTTAGTCAAGTCAAGACAAACCTTAAGCGGCTGTTACACGGAGAAGTTAAAAAAGTGAAAAGAAAAAAGTAAAGAGAAAAGTTCTTTTTCTAGCCGTCACACGGGATTACACAAGTTGAAAGAGAAGAGCGCGCGTGTGGCGTAACCTATCGGTATTTCTACAAAACTACAATGCGCTCTTGCGGCAAATGGTGGCAACTAGAAGACTGTAGTCGGTTTCTACGAAACTGGATCGTCGATGCATGTAAACAAATCACTGTTTCTTCTTCTTCGTCGCCGTCTTCTTACAATGGTGATAATTACATTAATATTTACAGCGATTGCAGCCTATTCCTCCGACGAATCCATCGGCATATGCGGTTTTAACTAGAAGGCTACAAGCTGTCAAAGTGACAAGGTTCGTAGGTTAGAATAGCAATGTCTGGACGTCACAACTCTCCCGAGTCGTACTCAATGGCCGTGTCAATCGACCAATCAGCTTTAACTCTTCAAGGTCGTTTTTCTTTTTACTCTTTACTTGTCGAGCAGTGTTCAACTTTTTGGAGACCTTTTCACTTTTCTCTTTTTTCACTTCCCAGTGTGACAGCAACGCGAAAAGTCCCATAAGCTACAAGCTATCTCTACAAGTAAAAGAGTAACTTTTCTCTTTACTTTTCTCTTTCCACTTTTCCAACTTCTCCGTGTAACAGCCGCTTTAGTCACAGCCAATCAGAGCGCAGTATTCTCACTCATAGCCAATGAAAGAAGCCTGTGGCTTAGTCAAGTGGGCTAGTCACTGATCACTAGTCATTTATGTAAACGGCCCGTAACTGATGAGACGGGGGTGGGAGGGGTGAGTGACCAGCGCAGCCACTAGCCAACGTTGTGGCAATACTCACACACGCAATTCATGAAACCATCTATTTTCTAATTGTTTCAGGGGTGACTTTGAAACATCAAGAGAACCAAGAAAAGAAGTAACTATAGATATTAGGCAGAGATAAAAATAAAAAATCTCCAATGGGAATTTTTCATTATTTTATTACATTAGGAAAACGCTCTGTTTGACGCGTTGATAAGCGAGCGCGTCCATATCTACGAACGTTCTGGCGAAAAGATCTCAAAGCTAAAAAAACAAAACAACTAACAACAATTATTCAAGAATGCACATTGCAAAAATTTTTCTAATTTCCATAGCTATTATAATTCCCGATGTTGTTGAATGCAGTGCAATGTGCGTTGCTAAGAATTTTCGTTGTCTTGTTTTCGCCACGGTCCGCCACCGTTACTAACAGTTATAATGTAATGTCTGCCTCTAATACGTACCGATCGCGTTTAAATTAGTATTTTCGAGTCACTTTTGTGTAACTTTGCCAATATTTATCAGATAGCCATAAAATGAACATATTCGTGACCGGAAAAAGCTTTTAAAAAATATGGCTATCTCACATGTTTCCGCCATTTTGTTTCAGAAAAATATTTGGCAGTAACTATTGTGTAACTTTTTAACTTTTCAAACGATTTTGCCTCAAAACTATACACCTTAAATCCACATTGAGGCTTTTGGATGGTCCAAATTTCAAGTTGATCGGACTTTTCGTTCGACCGCTATCGACGGACATAAAAAACAAAAAAAAACAAAAAAAAAAACCGAACGAAGTGCCATAAGAGTCTCGTGGAGACGCTCGCTTCGCTCGCTTAATAAAAAAAACTGCGTGAAGCAATAATTACATCTTTCGTAGACATACTTCATTGTTTAATACTAGGAAAACGCTCTGTTTGACGCGTTGATAAGCGAGCGCGTCCATATCTACGAACGTTCTGGCGAAAAGATCTCAAAGCTAATAAAAACAACAATTAACAACAATTCAAGAATGTGCATTTCAAATTTTTTTCTAATTTCCATAGCTATTATACTTCCCTATATTGTTGAACGCAGTGCAATTTGCGTTGCTAAGAATTTTCGTTGTTATTCTGTCTAGTGTTTTCGCGGCGGTCCGCCACCGTTACTAACAGTTATTGAGTGTAACTTTGTAACTTTTCGAACGGTTTTGCCTCAAAACTATACACCTTCAATCCACATCGAGGCTTGTGGGTGGTCCAAATTTCAAGTTGATCGGACTTTCCGTTCGACCGCTATCGACAGACATAAAAACAAAACAAAAAACAAACATAATGAAGTGCCATAAGAGTCTAGTACGAAAAAAAAAAAAAACAGAACGAAGTGCCATAAGAGTCTCGTGGAAACGCTCGCTTCGCTCGCTTAATAATGTTCATTATTTATTTGCAATACACTGATTACTTAGCAGTTTTGTGACTGTAAACAACTGATGCAACCACAATTTCAATATGAAAATTCTGAGGAACAGAATGCCTATACTGGCACCAATGTAAGTATTTGCATACCGATCTCAGATCATTATCTAGGGCCCCTTTCATACACGCTAATTGAAGGAACATCAACAGAATCCTGGCGTTCTTTCACACATTCCTAAATGCAGTCATCCGAAGTAGAAAATAAGTTGGTAACCTGGCCTCGGCTATGTCGTAAGCATGAGAATACTTACGTTGAGCCAACTATAGACTAAACTTAAATGATAGATAGAGACTTCTTAAGTCATTTCAGTTAAGTTATTTTACAGTACTAAGGTGAGTGGCCATCAGTATAAACTACAACATTGATGACAAATGTTTAAACCCCAATATATATATGTATAATATATAACTCCCCTATCTATCGTCCTAGCTTCTTAATACTCATGCAGAGTCTCAGCAGTATCCCCGTATTATGTACAACGTATTATTTCACATATTAACTGTTACTCTATTCATCGTTTGACCATGTTTATCGTTGATTTTTCCAGACCAAAATGATAAAAAAACTTAATCGACCATTAAAATTAATAAAACGGGTACAGCGATACCACGACCGTTGTGAGACGACGATGTTTTCAACCGACTGGAGACGCGTCGGATGGGGTCAGTGTCAACAGCCACATTCATTTATATGGGTGAACCATCCTATAGTTGTCCCAAGACTACCTTACACATGCTTTCGTCACAGGCGACTGGTTCGTAGCCAATCAGCGATCGGTACTGGCCCGGATGTGTCTCGGGCGGTTCGCTGGTTGGCTACGACTGCCCTGGATGTGACGAAAGCAGGTGTCAAGTAATCTTGGGTCCACTATAGTTACCCGATTTACATGTTCATGAATTTGGTCAGGTCGGTTTGGTGCTCGACCGGCCTAGGTGTCAACATGCCACCAACGAAGCCTGTGCATTTTTATTCGATTTTAGAAGAAATCTTCTTTGTCGATTATAATATGTATATGTATATACGTACATGTATAAGTAGCCTGGTACCGGTAGGCTTACAGTGGTTTCCAACCGGTGGTCCGCAGACCGGCACCGGTCCGTACAGTGTCTGCTTGTGATTATAATTATATCTTAGAAACATGTAAAAATTCCAAAAATTTGTTCTACACATTATTTCACACGTACTCTGGCTAAATGGTATTTTCTCAGGAGGGGACACTTGCTTATAATTCAATCAATACCAACTTTACACACACCCACTTCTACTGACACAGATAGTTGAGAGCATTGATGGCAAGGAACGACCCGAGACTAGAAACAACCACGATTATAAACGCGCAATCCAAAGTTAAATCATCAGTAAAACATCATAATAATTAACACAAACAAAGTTTTTACAATCGAAAATTAGTAATTTATTAATATATTATTAACGGTGATTTGAATGATGTTTTCTGTGTTCACATTCTTCCAGTTGCCCCTTCCCTTCGTCTGCCTTATTTGCTCAGATCACTGTGGATGCTGTTTCGGGGTATAAGTACACCGGAAATATTTTCGCCTCCATTTTCTGGGGCTACACACCTGACCCCTTGTAGTCACGCCGGTCCTTACGCATAAATGTATCATATTGCCGGTCCGTGAGGTGATAAAGGTTGGGAACCCCTGGCCTAGTATAGTAGTCGTACAGCAACTACGGGAACGCTTTCATCATCAATCAATGACGTGTTTACGGTCTTGGCCAACCCGAGCAGCTATTTGATTTAGCCGGTGAATTAGGTGGTTGGCTGCCGCTCACCCACCCGTGACGGAAGCATTTCCGAAGTTGTTGTACGGCAACTGTATACATATGTTATGTCGATGCAGTGTTTATCACAACACAAGTAAAACATGTTGACTTTCATTTCCCATGAATGGTTTTAAATAAAGCTTACGCTAAATAGCGATTTACTACAACGATCGTCGGGGGCGGTTTTGTGTACATACACGTCATCGTTTAATAAAACAAAATGAACACCTATTATGGGGGCAGTGTTGAGCAAGGTAGATAACGATAAGATAATCACATGAAACAGTCACCTAGATAAAGATAATACTATCAATGAAATAGAAAATTATCTAGATGATTTCAGATAACCATATCACTATAGAGTAATTGCATTGATCAAGTGTTGTGAACATAATGGATTAGTTTCAATGTAGGCCTATTTAATATTAATATGAGCAATAATCATGTCATCGGCTGCTACGAAGTGAATGTATTATATTATCACTTGAGTTAAAAAGTTAGGCCTACTTTTTCATGAACATGTATTTAAAATGCACTAGTTAGATAAAAGCTGAAAATGTAGCCAATTAGGCCTACCTCATTTCCATTGGTCTGTATTAAGCTAATATATTCGCCTACTGATCTGATATACAAGTACCAAGTAGCCTAATTTGAATTATTAATTGATTGACATTGCCACTAATTGTGTACTTAGTAATGACTGAATGCAAAACTTTGTTAGAACTTTAAGGACACTGATCCGACTTAAAAATAATAATCTTATTTGGATAAATGGATATTAATAATTACTGTCTTACACAACTAAGATGGACAAAATATATTGAATATTCACTCCAGATTTACATTTCATTAAAAAACAGTTAGATTTTAAATAACAGTCTGATACGGCAACTTCTGGTTACCATAATCTGTCCCGAGTTTCCTTATGGGTTTTAAACAGAACCAAGCTCATGTTTATATCTATGGGGGAATCAACCAACATAACAGATAAGCAGAAATATCATCTTATATAATAGATAACTTTGGTTTGTTAATAAAGATGATCATGAATAGTTATCTAGATGATTATATATATTACATATATATCTAGATAATGTCCAAGGGGGGGGGGGGGGGGGGGAATTGTATTCGCAGCAGTTACACACGCGTGAACGGCGTAGTTGTTTGCGCTGTGTTAAATTATAATAAAGTTGGAAATCAATGAACCTATCTGCATCCAGCCCAATCATGGTAGGCCTAATTATCTATTGAGGCAACCCAGTTTCTTGGAAAGTAGTCTCTGCAAACATCAAGAACTGTAGTTTTCTCAAATAGTGAGAGCTTTCTTTTCCGTGATGAACTAGCCATGGCTTACGACTTATAACGTGGCCATACAGCAACCTTCCTCATGCTTTCGTCACAGGCGAGGAATCCTCCCCCACTCGTAGTCGATCAGTGATCGGTATTTGCGTGGGCTTGTCTCGGGCGGTTCGCTGGTTGTCTACGAACTGCTCGCCCGAGACGAAAGCATGTGTAAGGTAGTCTTGGGACGAGTTTACACTTGACTTATCACAATGAATGCAAGAGAAGGTTAGTAGATTGTCTTGGACCTGTAGGCCCTACATACCTCGTCTCGGACTTCCTAGCGGGATCTGCGCTGACAAGAGTATATCTCGGAAGACAGCTATCTGCAACAACAATACAAGTCAATGAAAACAGATCCTGTGTGTCCATTGGTCAATAATGGGCAAGTTAGGACTATTCACACACCACTATTCAGGCCATTCACAAGACATCATTATGGCATCAACATATTGTATTTCCTAGCCTATATCAATTCAAAGTGCATAATATACAAACACTTATATTTTTTTAATTTGCCCATGTATGTTATCGCTTTCACTATTTTCACGTATGTATTCAACAGTATGTTTTTGGCAAAGATTCAGAAGAACGATACATTGGGATTTCACTGTAATCGACATCACCATAACGTTTCATGTCATAGACTTCAAAACTCAAATAAACGCTATTATTATATTATTAAATCTTAATACACAAGAGAGTAAAATATTTCACTGGCATGATTTGATACAAGAAAACTGAAAATATTAACATTTAAAACATCAATAGATAACAAAACACGACTAGGTAGGCTTACTGGAAAATAGAACTAAAATTGATGTTTGCTATTATTAATTAGTAAATATCAAGACATGTGTGAGGCCAAGCAGTAGGCCTATTTGTCTCATTGTTAAAACATGTCCTCTATTTATCTATCAGCAAATGGACATAGACGACGCCATCTGAACATAAAAATCAACAATATATTTATTTATTTAACAAGATAAACATGTTCTGGTGATTAACTCAGCCACTTTGGCCTCTCCATCCAAGTATACACAACCAATTAATTGACAATACACACCATGACCCCACAGCAGCAGTAACCCCGCAACGACAGATATTATTGTAGTCGAATGTCCCGAGTTAGTCTCGTTGCCAACGGGTGGGATTCAGGGGGCCGCGTGTTTGCGAGCCAGTGCGGAGGAGTTTCCCACCGGTCTTAGGGAATAGACGCTCAACAAAACATCAATGCCGAGAATAACACAACACTGCTGTTTAGTGGATTAATCAAGACGACGGCTGGTCTTGAGTGGTATTTGTATTAGTGCCGGTCTTCGTGTTGGTAAAATGTTAAAATCTCGAAACTACTGGTAGTGGCTAACTCACAATACCGTTTCAGCGCATTACAAATTATTTTAAAAAGCGTGTTTTGTGTGAAGGTGTCAACAGAAAAAGTAAAGAAACAGGTCCCATAGTTTTCTCTACGGACGGATTATTATTACAAATTATTGTAACTCTAGGCCTATTACATCTGTATTCGAGTTTAAAAGTTGCAAAACACACTCGTGCGGTAGAAATGCAAACTCGAACTAATGGAGTCGTGATGCCAGCGCCCTTTGTGTATGATTCTAATGGTGAGTTATATAATACAGTGTGTATTAATAGCTGGGAGACTGAGTGCAGTGGCCCATACATAGCTAGTAATTTATAAGCGTTGCATCAAAGCACATAAATGAAATTACGTCCCCCACTAAAAGTAACTTCATGTAAAAGTAGGTGTAGGCCTATAATAAACAAAATTTGTCATACCACCCAGTTTGACGGCCACATTCAATACTAATGTGAAAATATAACATCATAAATTACTTGAACGCAAAGCTGGCGTACGCTGGCTGATTGACTACGAACAGGAGTATATTACTGAAGTTATCATCTAGATTCTAGCTAGATAATTTGTATGACTTGTTTAATATCGCTGTAGAGTTATTATTACATGTATTCATATTAAACGTACATCACGCAAAAGTTCATATTGTGTGTAAACAAATCACTGAGAAGTTACCAAAACACGGCTAATATTTGGGCCACACTTACTACTGTCGAATGGTGCTGTCTTTCTAATTCTATCATGCATCGTTTCCAATTGTCTAAACCCAAAATTCAAATGCAATGAAAATTTGGCCAATAAATATAGAACCAGGTGACTAGCCTAGCATTGCAACACGCACGAAGCGCAGGGCCGTTTTAACTGATGATGACAACATAGGCACCACTTTTAAGGTCGCCCCCCCCCGGTACTTTGGAATCCAAAAATTCAAAATATCGTTATGATTATTGTGTACGTACCGATATGTTAATAACATTATAATATTGTATTTTTTTGCAAATAATGTTTAGGCTTCCTAGTCCTAGGAGTAGGACTATTATACTCTACTAGCCTAGGACTATTATCTAGGACTAGGAACAAAAAAATACAAATATGCAATTCAATAATAGGTAATCCATTAATCAATTTTGTCATCTGCCAGTCATTAATTAATATATTCTTTTTAATTTGTGCATACCATATACCGGACAGGGGGCGCCAGGCGCCCCCTGTCTCACGGCGCCCTAGGCAAGTGCCTAGTCCGCCTATTGGGTAATATGGCCCTGACGAAGCGCCAGCCCTACAGCGATCATGTATGAGGCTGACGTCAAGCGCGGGGCGGACGGAAATGAGTGTGCCGGAGTGCCAGATCTTAGCAAGGAAGAATATTGTCAGGCCGTGGGCTAGGCCCTATCAAGGCCTAGCATTCGTCTTCATTGTACTTTACTTTAAGTCCATCACTACGTTTATCAAGCGCACTGGGCTTGCACTTGGCGGTGCGAGCCGAGTTTAGTGCGTACCGAGTTCGACTGATAGACACCTTAGCTCGAGCTTATTTCAGTTCTGTTACGAAGCCGATCTAGTCCGGTTTAAAAGAACCAGGGAGAGGGCTTAATAGGAGTCCGGAGTGAAGTTTGCTAGCTAAGCGGGTTCCGAACTCACTGCGTACTGAAGTCAGTCCGAACCCAGGCCGCTAGATAAACGTAGTGTATGGCTAGGCTAGTAAGCTATGCATGCTATGCTATGCTGGGCTTGTAGGCTGTGCACTTCCGTGTCTGTGACAAGACTAGTAGGCCAGACCCTAGTAGGTCTAGCCCTTCCAAGTTTGTGGCAAGGCTAGTAACAGCTACGCAAAGGCTAGGCCTAGCCCTACGTCTTTGTACGTCTATCAATCCCATGTGGCTAGGCTAGTAGGCTAGGCCAGACCCTAGTAGGCCTAGCCCTTTCAAGGATGTAGCAAGGCTAGCAAGAGCTAGGCAAAGGCTAGGCCTAGCCCTGCATCTTTGTACGTCAATCAGTCTTATGGCTAGGCTAGTAGGCTAGACCCTAGTAGCCTATGCCTTCCAAGTTTGTGGCAAGGCTGGCAAGAGCTAGGTATAGGGCCTAGGCTAGGCCTAGCCCTAAATCTTTGTACGTCAATTAATCTTATGGCTAGGCTAGGCCTAGTAGGTTACACCCTAGTAGGCCTAGCCCTTCCTAGTTTGTGGCAAGGCTAGGCAAAGGCTAGACGTAGCCTAGCCCTACGTCTTTGTACGTCAAACAACGCTAGGCCTATGGCTAGGCTAGTAGGCCAGACCCTAGTAGACCTAGGTCTGGGCCTAGGCCTAGCCTTCTATGTTTCGAGTCCATTCCTAGGGCTAGCTATGGTAGGCCCTACGCTTAGCCCTAAGCTTTTGTACGTCCATCATGTTGCTAGCCTAGGCCTAGGGCAAGGTTACAAGAGTCCCAGGCAGCGCCGTAATGCTAGCCCTTACCTTTAATCCTTGTTAGGCTGACGTTCAGCTTGGCTCCTAGGCCCTAGGCCTACACCAATGAAACCACGACTGACAAAGACAATTTAGCGTAATTAATCTAGGCCTAGATGGCAATAGTTTTAAAGTGTTATTAGGCCTATTGGCCGATTCCGAAAGAAACTTACTGCCCAGTGTGATCCAAACAATCCAATGATCCAAATCCAATGATCCAAACAAACAATTAAATTAGCAATTAATTAATAAGCAAAAACATCGAGCAGAAGTCAGTAAACGCAAGGCAAGAGCTTTCGGAAGTGACGAAACGAAACGAATGTTACATATCGATCGATCGATACAAAATTATTTCAACCTATCGATTGCTGTCAAAACGAGAATTTCCTGCTTGCTCCGTCCACTGCTAGATGGCGTAAGCTCGCTGATAGCGATGACATCTAGCGGAAGGCGGAGGTACCAACCGGCATCGGTTGCTCAGCCAATACAACTACTACCACGCTGTAGCGAAACATCCAGACTGGAACTCGCGCACAAGCAATGCTGCCGGGAACGCCATGCGAAGACATTCGAGAACACACAACTACGAGGTTGCTGGACCAACGCACCCAACTCACTACCCGCACCTGGCCAGACTGAGGGCGGACGTACTAGACATAGCTCTTCTTATCAATATACCAACAAATTACACGATTAAAACGGATGCTGCATTAACATCAGACCACAACCCTATCATCATTAAACTCGATATGGATGCGGTGCACGCTGCGCAACAGCCCCGCTACAACTTCCATAAGGCAGACTGGGTCAAGTTCCGAACCACAGTAGTCAACCATCTTCCAGAACCACCGGTACAAATGAATGCAGTCGAGGAATTAGACCTACTCACCACTAATCTCACCACATCAATCCAGACCGGGCTGCAACAAGCGGTGCCAACATCAACCAGAAACAAGACCACGCTGTACGACCTACCACCAGGACTTGCCAGATCAGTGCAACTTAAAAATGCAGCCCGCAGACTCTGGCAGCGGCACAGAACCCCAGATCTACATATTATATACAACAAAATGAGCGCAACACTCAGACGCGAATTAAACGAACATCGAGCTGCACTATGGGAAGCTACCACAGCCCCTCTCACGCAAACAACACCCAAGCTATGGAGGTTAGCCAAAGCTCTGCAACGGAAACCGACATTCGATCACCCCCTCACCACCCCGAACGGGCGTGTACACACTCCGCATGGCAGAGCAGAAGCACTGGCAGATGCACTCCAAGATCAGTTTGTTCCGAACCCACCTACAGCCGACACCACCAGACTACTGCGGGAACTTGCTACATGCCAGACCAACCACCCTCCAGCTGGTACCCTTGATGCCGAGGATGAATGCACCATCCGAGAACTAGCGCTCATAGTTTCCAAACTGCCGCGGAATAAAGCTCCTGGGCACGATAGCATTACCATGATCGCTGTTAGAGAACTTCCAGTACAGGCCGTTGAACTCCTCGTTTCCATCTTCAATGCAGCCCTCAAGCTCCAGCACTTTCCCACACCATGGAAGCACGCAAAGGTTGTCACGTTCAGGAAACCAGACAAGCCACCAACTGACCCAACAAGCTACCGGCCGATCAGCCTATTAAGCACGCTAGCTAAGCTGTATGAGCGAGTGCTCATAGCTAGACTCCACAAAGTCATGGAGGCAACCAAAGTGCATCCAGACTGCCAGTTTGGCTTCAGAGCACATCACTCCACCGTCCATGCGCTCACACGCGTAACGGACTACATCACCGACGGCTTCAACACTAGCAAGGTCACAACAGCAGTTTTCCTGGACGTGGCGAAAGCCTTTGACCGTGTCTGGCACGAGGGTCTCTTAATCAAGATGTACAGGCTAGGTATGCCGCCGTACCTTATCGGCACTATACAATCCTACCTTACTGAACGCTCATTCAGCGTCCATGTCACGGGAGCCACTTCAACCACCCGCCCCATACAGGCAGGAGTGCCACAAGGCTCTGTCCTTGGGCCCTCACTATATGGCATATACACCCATGACATCCCGCTACCGACTCCAACAGAACAAGTCATGACAAGCATCTTCGCGGATGACTTCACAGCAATGGCGCAAGGTAGCCACCCTGCTCTTGCGCTACGAAGCCTCACCAAATACATAAACAGAGTCGTACCATGGTACCACCAGTGGAGAATCACCCTTAATGCCGACAAAACCACGGCAACCATCTTCACGCGTCACCCCAGGCCCAGACACGCCAACCCCTTCATCCTTAAGAATAAGCAGGAACCGCCACTCACCATCGATGGCAAGCCGGTCACCTGGAATAAAACTAGCACCTGCCTGGGAGTCGTACTCGATCGTCGCCTTACTTGGAGCCAACATGTCAAGTCAGTAACAATGAAGACTAAAGCCAAGTTGGCAAGCCTGTCGCCGCTACTCCGTGCAAGCGGCATGGCACAACGCACGAAAATGGTCCTCTACAAATCCCTGCTTAGATCGACATTTACATACGCAGCCCCGGTGTGGGCCAGCGCTTTCAAAACTCCATTACTCAGTCTCCAAACGGTCCAGAACCGGGCGCTAAAGCTAATAACTGGCGCACACCGGTACACGCCCACCATAGAACTTCATGAGGCCCTGGGCATACTGAAGGTTACCCCGTACCTCCAGAAACTTGCCTCATCGTTCTTCACTAAAGCCCAACAATCAAAACTACCCTACATAAAGAAACTCTCTGAAATAACGGCTCTCCCAGGAGACCGTTACAACAGACCAATAGCCTCAATTGGCATAGCATACTGCTGTAGCCCGGCTAAAAGACCGAGGCGCAGCTAATCCCCCCCCCCCCCCCCGTGGCCCTGAAAACCAACAAATTATCCTTAACCAAATAGTACATCCAGCCACCTAGTGGCCTCCTTACTCTAAACAATAAATCGACCATACCTTAATTCATTCTTAAGTTATGACCCCCCGTAGGAGTCGGCACTTAACTACCACATGTCTGTACTCATGCAGCAGACATAACCAGACAACGACGGACGGACCACGCTGTAGCGGCAATCTACGTACTTCGTGGACATCGCTCCCTCGCGGTAATTTCAAAACAGAGAATTAAAGCGCATGGAATATTAATTCAAATTGACACCCCATTATTAATTGTTTTGTTTGCATAGCTAAGTTTTATTTAAGGTCCTTCTTTGTAAATCAGTTTTTATAAATGAATAGGATAGACATTAAATAATTAAATAAATTCACTTTATGAGGTTCTTTCAGAACAATGGTTCCTACGGTCCTACCTACTTTGACAAATAAAAACGCTTGCATATTGAAAGTAAATAATTACTTACTTGCTTATGTCAGTACATTACGGTATCAGTTTTCTTAAGTAGCCCCCCCCCCCCCCACCCAATGCAAATTGGTTGATAGAACAGTAGGCCTAGATTTTTTCATGACTGAAAAAAATGCCTTGGTTATACATTATATAATATAACATTGTCTGTTAATTAGCAGATTGATGGATTCAATGAATGTAAATCAAACACAATGGCTTACGTCCTTAGAGCTAATACGTCGTTTCACAAAGATAATTATTTATTAAGTACTTTTTTTTGTCGTTGTGTTCCATTTCATTGTCGTTTTAAGTGTTTGAGAAATTCAAACAACATTTTTAGTAGATGATAGAGTATACTTGGAGAGGCCAAAATGGCTGAGTTTATTGGAACTCAGAACAAGATCAACATGTTTTAGTGACGGAAAAGGTACAAAAGGACGACAGCTTACCTGAGAAAGTAGATAGGTCGCTTTGAGAAACATATAGCCTAGATGAGAAGACAAATAAATAAATAATACCCTACCCTAGTTTTAAGTTAAGTTTATTTTTTCTACTCACGCTGAGTGATCAAGACCACCAGTTGGCCGAAACGTCTCAGTTTATTTATTTGTCTTCTCATCTATATGTTTCTCAAAGCGACCGATCTACTTTCTCAGGTAAGCTGTCGCCCTTCTGTACCCTTTTGTTTTGTCTCACTAGAACATGTCTATCTTGGGAACAGATTGATATTTTCTTCTAGGTTGTTTCACACTCTGTTTCACCCTGATGTTCCTGATCCATGTGACTTGATGGATGGAAAACCACGGCAGAACAAGATCCGAGCATCGAGCGGATGGTTGGAACTCCAGCACCTCTGACCGTTATGGATCTCCTATTCTAAAACTGTTACCGTGTTTGCAAGATGCCGGCCTGTAAGTGTTTGGCCAATCAACTGAAGTGTACCCACTCTTTTAAGCTGAACGATTGTACAAATATGGCGGCAAATATTCCAGTGTGTCAGAAGGATGATGGTGATTAATCTGACGACTTTAATTATGATTGATTTTGACTTTAGTTTTGATTAATTTGAAGACTCGAGAGTGACTGTTCAGGTAGATATCATATCATACTATCATATCACGTATCTGAACATGGACATGCTCTTTTCTAAAAATGAATTTTGTTTCAGTAGCTCACCCATTCAAGAAGTCCCTGATTGCTGAGGACAATAGAAATTTAGTAATAAACTTAAATACTTTTAAAGTTATATGATAATTATATTCTCTTACGATTACGACATAACATTATTATTCGTTATTGTAATTGCAATCAAAATTCTACGTCTTTAGAGTACCCACAAGTAATATTAATTACTATACCTAGTTTGACGATACTTACCTATTGAACTGTGACCGCCATTTTGAATGAATACCATACAACCAATGTGATAACAACAAGAACTATTTATTTTAGCGTATTTATGAGTAAGTACGTTGCTATTATTAATATTGGCACCCATTTTGAGGAAATTGACCCCAATCAAGGTCAAAAAAGGTTAAGTGGGTACTTTAATTTTGTTTACAGAAATATTATTATAATTCATTGAGATTTCAAAAAATGAACGTGTAACATATATGGAAGGCGGATAGGGTTGGATCTAGGAAGCCTGGTAAAAAGAAGAAGTGGTTTTAGAAAAGAAAGATTGTTGAAGTTTGTTGATCAGGTTGCTAGGGAGGAGTAGTCAGTGAGTCTTGGTGTTGGAAGGAAGACTGACAGTATGGTTGTGTCGGTCAAGGAAATGAATATGGGTTAGGAAATCATTCAGTTAAGTTGTTGTTGGATTTAGAAAAATAACAAGATAAAAAAACTTAGTGTTGGTTAAAAAGGTGTCAGTGAAGGACTGGTTTTTGTGTGTGTGACGCCCACGACAGCTGCTTCGGGACGTCGAAACAGGCCTGTTTCGAAGTGCGACGGTTGTTCGTGAGGTAAACATCAAGCCATCAAACGAGTAAGTAATGTAATATCGACTGAGCTAGTTATATAAAATAATAATTTGTCTACTTGAAATACCGGGCTAGACAGTATTTGACAATTTGGCGCTCCAACGTGTAGGGCTCGGTCTACTACAACGACCGAGATGGTAGATGTCTGTCCATAGGCTTAGATCAAGTTTGTCTAGGGAATGTGTTACCAAATTTTAGTTAAATCAGTAAGATCAGATTCGAGATTGTCCATAGGTTGATACGTATGATTGTGTGAATGTATGAATAGAGTAGTGGAGTTGACTAGTCGAGGTTCAAGAAAATTTGGAGTAGCAAAGAGTGGTTAAAGTATGGAGAGGGAGCTTGATGATATTGAAGGAAGTGAATATGAGGGGTTAAGAGTGGAGAGGGAGCTTGACGATATTGAAGGGAGCTTGATGATGGATGGACCAGATGAGGATGGGGATCTTAAGAGCATGATAAGGAATTTAATGAGGATGCAAGTAGGTGTGACAGCCAAGATCACGGAGATGAAGAAGGGGCAGGATGGACAAGCTAGGGCTTTGGAAGAGATGAAGAAAGGGCAGGATAAACAAGCTAGGGCTTTGGAAGAGATGAAGAGGAATATGGTTAAACAGGTAGATATGGAGAAGATGATGGGAGACATGACCGCGGAAATGAAAACGATATTTTTGGTAAAGCAGGTGGATGTAGGAGATGTAAAGAAAGAAAAAGATTTGAGAAGCGTAGGAGAGGTAGGAAGTGGAAAAATAGATGTTGTGAAAGAGATTGTTGAAGAGCAAGTAGGCTGGTTGGATAATAAGGAAGATGTGGAGATAGTTGAGAAGCAAGGTGACAAGTTTGATGATAAGCAAGATGTGGAGAAAGTTGAGGAGCAAGATGAGATGAGGTTTGATAAGAAAGACGTGGTTGTTACAGAGCAACAGATAGATAAAGTGGTGGATAAATATGTGGAGATAGATGAGGAGTACAAGGATGCTGTGGTTGGTAAGGAAAATAATGATTTGACTGTAGGGCAGAAAGATGATTCCAGGGTCAATAATGAGAGGGAGTGGGTTTGTTATGAGAAAGAATGGATGATGGTAGGAAGAGACTGGAGTAAGTTTAGAGGTGGAACTGTTGAAACTCTCGTAAAGGTAGGCCTATGGTAAAAAAAAAAAAATTCAGGGAGTTTTTAATATTGTTAATTTGAAACCGTACAAAATGTTTATGGAATAACATTGTTCTGTATGTGTTGGTGGATTTCATGTTGATAGTAATGTGGTTAAATGTTTGTTTCGTTGCTGTAGTGTGATCGGCCGACATTTTGTCTTGGGTTCGATGTTCTTTTGGTTGTCATAGGTATGTTTTTTTCCATTTTTGTGGAACGAAATTCAAATTGCGACAAAAAATTAAAAAAACATGGGGGGTAATTGTCGTAATAGCGTTGTCGTAAAATTGTCGTAATAGCGTTGTCGTAATAGTGTTGTCGTAATAGCGTTGTCATAATAGGGTTGTCATAATGTTGTCGAGAAGTTGATGATACCAGTGGTATAAATAATTTTTAAAAAAAAAAGATTTTTTTTTATTCACTGAGTGGTGGTTTTTTTTTGTCAAAAGGAATGTGGTGGGTCACATTGCCTGTGATACATTATCTGCAATATGCAGAAGAAAAAAAAAAAAAAAGAATTTTTTAAATTCACTGGGTGGATTTTTTTTGTCTAAAGGATTGTTGCATAATATAGTAAGTCAGACATTGTTGGGAATTACAGAGTGGCATTGTTGAGGTATTGTCAAACTTTGACCATAGTTGGAGTGTTGATGAGGTGGTCAGTATGAATGGAGGATATATTCGTTTAGGGGATGGTCATTTGGGGTATAATTATTTCTATATTTATCGTTAAAATGACAAATATAAGAAATAGGGGGGTAATTGTAACATATATGGAAGGCGGATAGGGTTGGATCTAGGAAGCCTGGTAAAAAGAAGAAGTGGTTTTAGAAAAGAAAGATTGTTGAAGTTTGTTGATCAGGTTGCTAGGGAGGAGTAGTCAGTGAGTCTTGGTGTTGGAAGGAAGACTGACAGTATGGTTGTGTCGGTCAAGGAAATGAATATGGGTTAGGAAATCATTCAGTTAAGTTGTTGTTGGATTTAGAAAAATAACAAGATAAAAAAACTTAGTGTTGGTTAAAAAGGTGTCAGTGAAGGACTGGTTTTTGTGTGTGTGACGCCCACGACAGCTGCTTCGGGACGTCGAAACAGGCCTGTTTCGAAGTGCGACGGTTGTTCGTGAGGTAAACATCAAGCCATCAAACGAGTAAGTAATGTAATATCGACTGAGCTAGTTATATAAAATAATAATTTGTCTACTTGAAATACCGGGCTAGACAGTATTTGACAAACGTTTAACCCTGCAAACATGTTTCATTATTTAATTAAAATTATTTAAAAAATAACGAATTTGACATTTGACCCTGGTTTTGACATAAAAGCTGTGCTCGTTTCAAGCTTTCATTTGATATATGTCACCCTTTGACCCAACTTTTATACTGACCATGCCTTTTTCGAGCGTTATGCAAAGGACCATAGTCGTTCCTCGCGCGCTCCTCAACTAACCACCAATCACAGAGCAGTCCACTTGGCAATGCTGCTCTGTGATTGGTGGTTGGGCGAGATTGAGGAAAGGCTGAGTTGAGGAGCACCTGAGGACCGACTATGCATTTGACCCTTATTGACCTTATATACTTCTCCGCATTCTTATGCATTGCTTATTCAAAGAACTGTCAAGTTAACTACAGGATTTGTTGCTATGTAATTGTTTTATTAAATGCTATTATCCATAAGAAAACAAACTCCATAGCAACCATTATCAAATTCTACTCTGCATTCCGCCCTTCAGACAATATGATTCGTAAACAAATAATAAACACAAAAATATAGAATAATTGCAAATAAAAATAATCGTACCAGCAATCAGTCGTTCCATGTTTACTTAATTGAGATATCCTATGCCAAGTTTTATGACACCCAACTAAATATTTGCAAGTCCGAGATCTAAATTTGAAAGCATATCAAATTGATGGTTGCCAGGGTGAAAACAAGTTGAGGACCCTAATTATTAAGTGTATGTCATTAGAATGGGTTGGGTATTAATGATATAAAACTGTGCTAGCCTAGATGGTCCAACAGTCAAGTTGCCAATCACTGTTCTAGTCTCGACAAGACGTGGAACGTGGGAGAGTAGTGACTCTGCTATTCGTACAAGTCGAACAAATAAGGTCCTCCCATGTCAATAAATTACATGAAAATGATCGCGGTTGTGTTTTCTTTATTTTACCGGCAATTTGTCGTTTCTTCTCCCCGCCCACCCATCTTCCGTATACTCTCCGATTCTACGTGGTCGCAAGTCACCATTTCCCACAAATACCTAGTTTTGTATGAATGTATCTCCATTTCCTTTCGTTCTGGTACAAATACTTACTTTTTACTACAATAAGCGACCCGAGATGTTCGCCAGGTGTGTAGTTAGTATAGTTACACTTAATAATTATTATTTATATTATTTACGTATTTTTTTGTTTATATCAGGACATACAAAGTAAAAATACCTACTACCTTGCATGGTTTGTATAAGTCCTAGCGAAACTCATTGGGTAGATCTTCTTGAAAATTAACACAAGGTGTTCCTGTAGTACTGGGTTTTTACAAAACCAATTGTGCATATTTTTAGTTAGAAAAACAAAGTTAAATATAGTAAGATGTTGGTGATTGCATAGTTGCAGGAAACAATTCGGCTGAATCAAACATTGTGAACAGGTAAGTACATACAGTCGGGCCCACTTTTAAAGATTTCTCTTTTAACCAAATTTTGGATTTAACAAAGTAATTTTGATTCATCGTAAACAAAAAAACACGTAAATTGGTTCTGTTTTAACCAAGTTTTTTTACAAACTAAAAATCAGCTCCCTTCAAGTTTGTTATAAGTGGGCTGGACTGTATTCCACAAGGCACCATAATATACAATTATGTTTGTATTATGTATAACTATGTTTGCCCTCAGGAACAATGGTTTCAGGTTTGGTTTACTGTTAGGTAAATAGGCTAACTTCTCAGGACCTATTTCATCCTTCACAGTAGGGGTACAGTATTTCCTTTAGGTTCTTTCACTTTTTTGAAAATGTTCTTAAGAAAAATATCACGTGCTTTTCCAAGTGCATTTTGATATCTTATACTGCACTCAACTTCCTTCTTAGTTCTTTAACTTTTTGAAAACGTTCTTTTAAAAAATGTGGCATTTAAAATAAACGGAGAATTCAAGCCATGATGTGTAAGTATATTTTGGATTAATTATATTGACAACTAGGATATAGTAAAATTATACAACTGTGTAAGTTAAGAATGTACATGTATTTCGCTAAGTACTAAGTATAGTGTAATGGAACATGTAATATATGCATATACGACCGTTTCAATGGTCAACTTATATTTAGGAACAATTATTATAATAAATAAGTAAAATATAATAGTTTGTTATAAGTTACACGATGAGAGTAGACGGTTGCCAGCTCACAGAGGATAAAACACGAGCTCGGCCTGTCGAATGACAAACAGCAGATTGAGCTGCGAGTCTAGTCCGACGTTCTCGATACGTAGAAGTCTGGCAACGCTGCGTCCCGGCTCGCGAGCGATCACGGCCGTCCCGGACACCCTGGTTACCTGGCCCTCCGGTGCTCGGCTCTGATTGGTCGACGCCAGCGTCAGGTGACAGGTCACGTCCACGTGGATGTGTTTCACGATCGTGGTTCCGTTCGGGCCCTTCGTCTGCGGACACACAATCATTTTAGGTGGCTGGTTGGTCCAGTGGTTAGCATCCCTGTTTCCAATGCAGAAGGTCCCGGGTTCAAATCCCGGTTAAGGCAGAAGTTTTTAACTTCTATTAAGGATTCAGTTCCATTACTTCTTGTCTTAGGAATAAGTAAACGGTGACTTTGGAGCCGTCCTTGCAACGAAGCACTCAATAAATTCAAAGTTGTTCTCAATCGGCCTTGTTGATTCTGACATTTGTCCGCGGGTGTTCGCACTGTCCAACCACTGATTCATATGTTTCGTATTTGAAATGTAGATCTTTGATTGGTTATCGCTCACTCGTCGATGGTGGTTTATTCGCTTAAAATTTAAGTCTCCCACTGAAAATCAGTTTCATTGCTGAGGTGGGTAGACTCTAAATGTGACACTATTTATTTATTTTATAAGAGAGTTTAAATATCTAACAAGTGGCTCCAACAACAAGATGAAGGGAAAATCCAAAATTATATATTTTTATCTGTTTTCATGGGCGTCGCCAGGATATTTTCCGAGGGGGGTCAAGACAAAACAACAATGTCCATTCGGGTGCAGTCCTACTACGGTGGTCTGGGGGTGTTAACCTCCCAGTTGGCACTGCCACAGGTTAATATTTGGATTTTGTTGTGATCTGATTATAGCCAAATAAAGAGATAATTAGGTAATATATAAAGAAATACTGTAAATTCGTATTTATAGAGTCTACCCACTCAGTAACAAGACTGATTTTCAGTGGGGGACTTTAATTTAAAGCAACTAAACCAACCCTGTAGGCTCCAAACACCATCGACGAGGGAGCGATAACCAATCAAAGATCGATATTTCAAATACGAAACATACGAATCAGTTATTGGACAGTGCGAACATTTGCAGACAAGTGTCATAATCAACAAGGCCGATTCAGAACAACTTTGAATTTATTGAGTGCTTCGTTGCTAGGACGGCTCCAAAGTCACCGTTTACCTATTCCTAAGACAAGAAGTAATGGAACTGAATCCTTAATAGAAGTTAAAAAACTTCTGCTTGAAGTGGGATTTGAACCCGGGACTTTCTGCATTGGCAGCAGGGATGCTAACCACTTGACCAACGGGCCACCTATATGACCATACACACCTTTGAAATAATTTCGAATTTTTTACCAATAGATCATATTTTTGTTATATAAAACTGCATTGATGAAAACATTAAACATCATCAAATTGTTGTATTCATAGGTTGCACGTACGTCACATCTTTGTGCATGGCGGCCACATTTGTGATCAAACTTTGACGTTGCCATGGAGAAACAATTGAAGACTGTTGTGG
Organism: Isoperla grammatica; assembly: GCA_945910005.1. Lineage (NCBI taxonomy): Eukaryota > Metazoa > Arthropoda > Insecta > Plecoptera > Perlodidae > Isoperla > Isoperla grammatica. The sequence continues at coordinate 38,127,324 of OX246744.1, forward strand.
TAGAACACAGAAAATCTTGGTTGTTGAAAATTCAGCTTGTTTTTTAAATAAAATTAATATGTTAGGTAATATTTAATTTTTTTTTCTTATGTTTACTTTTTAAAAACTAAATTAGGCTTATTTATTAAATTTGAATAGTATTCACCAATGATCTAGGATAGGTCCTCATCAATTGTGTCGCAATCATGGCCGCTGTGACGTCACGTGGAAACTATGAATTGTATATGATCTGATTAAAGCTAAATAAAGACATTTGATTGCGTTGCTCACCACTTCATGCGCCTCCTCGCTCTGAGCGTTGTCTGCTCGGAACACGGACGCCTCCCCCAGTCTGAGCCCGTCTGACATCACGGAGAACCTCATGCTCGCGAGCACTGCCCGGGGCTCGAACCCAAGACCCTCGGGGTGGGTGTCGCTCCACAGGTAGTTGTCTGGGGTGTTGAGCTGCCGCACGTCGGGGGCGAACGTCAGACGCTTGCCTGCAACACCAGACATGGCTCTAGTTCAGCTGGTTTAGTTGTCTGGGGTGTTGAGCTGCCGCACGTCGGGGGAGAACGTCAGACGCTTGCCTGCAACACCAGACATGGCTCTAGTTCAGCTGGTTTAGTTGTCTGGGGTGTTGAGCTGCCGCACGTCGGGGGAGAACGTCAGACGCTTGCCTGCAACACCAGACATGGCTCTAGTTCAGCTGGTTTAGTTGTCTGGGGTGTTGAGCTGCCGCACGTCGGGGGAGAACGTCAGACGCTTGCCTGCAACACAAGACATGGGCTCTAAATCAGCTGGTTTAGTTGTCAGGGGTGTTGAGCTGCCGCACGTCGGGGGAGAACGTCAGACGCTTGCCTGGAACACCAGACATGGGCTCTAGTTCAGCTGGTTTAGTTGTCTGGGGTGTTGAGCTGCCGCACTTCGGGGGAGAACGTCAGGCGCTTGCCTGCAACACCAGACATGGGCTCTTGTTCAGCTGGTTTAGTTGTCAGGGGTGTTGAGCTGCCGCACGTCGGGGGAGAACGTCAGACGCTTGCCTGCAACACCAGACATGGGCTCTAGTTCAGCTGGTTTAGTTGTCTGGGGTGTTGAGCTGCCGCACGTCGGGGGAGAACGTCAGACGCTTGCCTGCAACACCAGACATGGGCTCTAGTTCAGCTGGTTTAGTTGTCTGGGGTGTTGAGCTGCCGCACGTCGGGGGAGAACGTCAGACGCTTGCCTGCAACACCAGACATGGGCTCTAGTTCAGCTGGTTTAGTTGTCTGGGGTGTTGAGCTGCCGCACGTCGGGGGAGAACGTCAGACGCTTGCCTGCAATACCAGACATGGGCTCTAGTTCAGCTGGTTTAGTTGTCTGGGGTGTTGAGCTGCCGCACGTCGGGGGAGAACGTCAGACGCTTGCCTGCAACACCAGACATGGCTCTAGTTCAGCTGGTTTAGTTGTCTGGGGTGTTGAGCTGCCGCACGTCGGGGGAGAACGTCAGACGCTTGCCTGCAACACCAGACATGGGCTCTAGTTCAGCTGGTTTAGTTGTCTGGGGTGTTAAGCTGCCGCACGTCGGGGGAGAACGTCAGGCGCTTGCCTGCAACACCAGACATAGGCTCTTGTTCAGCTGGTTTAGTTGTCAGGGGTGTTGAGCTGCCGCACGTCGGGGGAGAACGTCAGACGCTTGCCTACAACACCAGACATGGGCTCTAGTTCAGCTGGTTTAGTTGTCTGGGGTGTTGAGCTGCCGCACGTCGGGGGCGAACGTCAGACGCTTGCCTGCAACACCAGACATGGGCTCTAGTTCAGCTGGTTTAGTTGTCTGGGGTGTTGAGCTGCCGCACGTCGGGGGCGAACGTCAGACGCTTGCCTGCAACACCAGACATGGCTCTAGTTCAGCTGGTTTAGTTGTCTGGGGTGTTGAGCTGCCGCACGTCGGGGGAGAACGTCAGACGCTTGCCTGCAACACCAGACATGGCTCTAGTTCAGCTGGTTTAGTTGTCTGGGGTGTTGAGCTGCCGCACGTCGGGGGCGAACGTCAGACGCTTGCCTGCAACACCAGACATGGGCTCTAGTTCAGCTGGTTTAGTTGTCTGGGGTGTTGAGCTGCCGCACGTCGGGGGAGAACGTCAGACGCTTGCCTGCAACACCAGACATGGGCTCTAGTTCAGCTGGTTTAGTTGTCTGGGGTGTTGAGCTGCCGCACGTCGGGGGAGAACGTCAGACGCTTGCCTGCAACACCAGACATGGGCTCTAGTTCAGCTGGTTTAGTTGTCTGGGGTGTTGAGCTGCCGCACGTCGGGGGCGAACGTCAGACGCTTGCCTGCAACACCAGATATGGGCTCTAGCATAGCTGGTTGTCCATTGATTATTCATTCATTCGTTTATTTTTTATCTATTCATTTATTTATGTATTTATGTATATATTTACTTGTTATATTATATATTTGGTATATCGTCTCGTTAGTAGTGGCTCCCGTTCAGTTGGTTGTCTATTGATTATTCATGAATTCGTTTATTTCTTATCCATCCATTTATTTACTATCTATGTATTTATGTATATATTTACTTGTTATATTATATATTTAGTACATCGTCTCGTAAGTAGTGGCTCCCGTTTAGTTGGTTGTCTATTGATTATTCATTCATTCGTTTATTTTTTATTTATCCATTTATTTATTATGTATTTATGTATATATATAGTATCTAGTCTTGTTAGTAGTAGACAAAAGCATTAACAAAGAGTGCAGTTTTTTCATGTAACAAGTTATCATATTAAGCTCTCGAAGAAAATAAATAGAGCCCGCATATCGTGTTTACGTTAGTCAGAAAAGTGTTATACTTTATGAAAGTGGATGAATAAGAAGCGATTGTACGTTTGCCTCAAATCCCTATCAACGATCTGAGCTCGATCATCATTCGGGTATATTTGTAATACAATTGATATACCTTTTCAAATAATATTAATTCATGTTAGTTCCAGTTATTGTTTTTATTTTGAAATTAATTTTTTAATGTATTTTCATTCACATAGGCCTAGTTAAATTTTGTATATTTATAACTATTTACTATACTTCTTGTTTTGTTTGTAAATTATATAACTGTAAACCGTATTTACCCAAATGTAAGGCGACCTCGAACTTAAGACGACCCCCTATTTTCAAGAATTTAAATTTGGAATATAATCACATTCATATTCATAACTTTAATACACGAATTTAAAACGGCCACATATATTTTAACTATAAAATATGGAAACAATTTATAGTCTTACATTCAGGTAAATGGTATATATATTATATAACATGGTTTATTTTTACTTTAATGTTAAACCAGCGTGTTAATGGTAGCTTACCGTATCCGGGCCCCACTGCAGCCAGTCTCAGGGCCCGACCACCAAACAGAGGACGCTTGTTGCCTGCCGGGCGCACCTTGTAGTGGAAGCCAGGGACGATCCTAGGGTCCACGTACGTCCCTAGAAGAACACATACAGAATGGTATGTTTAAGAGGACGCTTGTTGCCTGCCGGGCGCACCTTGTAGTGGAAGCCAGGGACGATCCTAGGGTCCACGTACGTCCCTAGAAGAACCCATACAGAATGGTATGTTTAAGAGGACGCTTGTTGCCTGCCGGGCGCACCTTGTAGTGGAAGCCAGGGACGATCCTAGGGTCCACGTACGTCCCTAGAAGAACACATACAGAATGGTTTGTTTAAGAGGACGCTTGTTGCCTGCCGGGCGCACCTTGTAGTGGAAGCCAGGGACGATCCTAGGGTCCACGTACGTCCCTAGAAGAACACATACAGAATAATATGTTTAAGAGGACGCTTGTTGCCTGCCGGGCGCACCTTGTAGTGGAAGCCAGGGACGATCCTAGGGTCCACGTACGTCCCTAGAAGAACACATACAGAATGGTATGTTTAAGAGGACGCTTGTTGCCTGCCGGGCGCACCTTGTAGTGGAAGCCAGGGACGATCCTAGGGTCCACGTACGTCCCTAGAAGAACACATACAGAATGGTATGTTTAAGAGGACGCTTGTTGCCTGCCGGGCGCACCTTGTAGTGGAAGCCAGGGACGATCCTAGGGTCCACGTACGTCCCTAGAAGAACACATACAGAATGGTATGTTTAAGAGGACGCTTGTTGCCTGCCGGGCGCACCTTGTAGTGGAAGCCAGGGACGATCCTAGGGTCCACGTACGTCCCTAGAAGAACACATACAGAATGGTATGTTTAAGAGGACGCTTGTTGCCTGCCGGGCGCACCTTGTAGTGGAAGCCAGGGACGATCCTAGGGTCCACGTACGTCCCTAGAAGAACACATACAGAATGGTATGTTTAAGAGGACGCTTGTTGCCTGCCGGGCGCACCTTGTAGTGGAAGCCAGGGACGATCCTAGGGTCCACGTACGTCCCTAGAAGAACACATACAGAATAATATGTTTAAGAGGACGCTTGTTGCCTGCCGGGTGCACCTTGTAGTGGAAGCCAGGGACGATCCTAGGGTCCACGTACGTCCCTAGAAGAACACATACAGAATGGTATGTTTAAGAGGACGCTTGTTGCCTGCCGGGCGCACCTTGTAGTGGAAGCCAGGGACGATCCTAGGGTCCACGTACGTCCCTAGAAGAACACATACAGAATGGTATGTTTAAGAGGACGCTTGTTGCCTGCCGGGCGCACCTTGTAGTGGAAGCCAGGGACGATCCTAGGGTCCACGTACGTCCCTAGAAGAACACATACAGAATGGTATGTTTAAGAGGACGCTTGTTGCCTGCCGGGCGCACCTTGTAGTGGAAGCCAGGGACGATCCTAGGGTCCACGTACGTCCCTAGAAGAACACATACAGAATGGTATGTTTAAGAGGACGCTTGTTGCCTGCCGGGCGCACCTTGTAGTGGAAGCCAGGGACGATCCTAGGGTCCACGTACGTCCCTAGAAGAACACATACAGAATGGTATGTTTAAGAGGACGCTTGTTGCCTGCCGGGCGTACCTTGTAGTGGAAGCCAGGGACGATCCTAGGGTCCACGTACGTCCCTAGAAGAACACATACAGAATGGTATGTTTAAGAGGACGCTTGTTGCCTGCTGGGCGCACCTTGTAGTGGAAGCCAGGGACGATCCTAGGGTCCACGTACGTCCCTAGAAGAACACATACAGAATGGTATGTTTAAGAGGACGCTTGTTGCCTGCCGGGCGCACCTTGTAGTGGAAGCCAGGGACGATCCTAGGGTCCACGTACGTCCCTAGAAGAACACATACAGAATGGTATGTTTAAGAGGACGCTTGTTGCCTGCCGGGCGCACCTTGTAGTGGAAGCCAGGGACGATCCTAGGGTCCACGTACGTCCCTAGAAGAACACATACAGAATGGTATGTTTAAGAGGACGCTTGTTGCCTGCCGGGCGCACCTTGTAGTGGAAGCCAGGGACGATCCTAGGGTCCACGTACGTCCCTAGAAGAACACATACAGAATGGTATGTTTAAGAGGACGCTTGTTGCCTGCCGGGCGCACCTTGTAGTGGAAGCCAGGGACGATCCTAGGGTCCACGTACGTCCCTAGAAGAACACATACAGAATGGTATGTTTAAGAGGACGCTTGTTGCCTGCCGGGCGCACCTTGTAGTGGAAGCCAGGGACGATCCTAGGGTCCACGTACGTCCCTAGAAGAACACATACAGAATGGTATGTTTAAGAGGACGCTTGTTGCCTGCCGGGCGCACCTTGTAGTGGAAGCCAGGGACGATCCTAGGGTCCACGTACGTCCCTAGAAGAACACATACAGAATGGTATGTTTAAGAGGACGCTTGTTGCCTGCCGGGCGCACCATGTAGTGGAAGCCAGGGACGATCCTAGGGTCCACGTACGTCCCTAGAAGAACACATACAGAATGGTATGTTTAAGAGGACGCTTGTTGCCTGCCGGGCGCACCTTGTAGTGGAAGCCAGGGACGATCCTAGGGTCCACGTACGTCCCTAGAAGAACACATACAGAATGGTATGTTAAAGAGGACGCTTGTTGCCTGCCAGGCGCACCTTGTAGTGGAAGCCAGGGACGATCCTAGGGTCCACGTACGTCCCTAGAAGAACACATACAGAATGGTATGTTTAAGAGGACGCTTGTTGCCTGCCGGGCGCACCTTGTAGTGGAAGCCAGGGACGATCCTAGGGTCCACGTACGTCCCTAGAAGAACACATACAGAATGGTATGTTTAAGAGGACGCTTGTTGCCTGCCGGGCGCACCTTGTAGTGGAAGCCAGGGACGATCCTAGGGTCCACGTACGTCCCTAGAAGAACACATACAGAATGGTATGTTTAAGAGGACGCTTGTTGCCTGCCGGGCGCACCTTGTAGTGGAAGCCAGGGACGATCCTAGGGTCCACGTACGTCCCTAGAAGAACACATACAGAATGGTATGTTTAAGAGGACGCTTGTTGCCTGCCGGGCGCACCTTGTAGTGGAAGCCAGGGACGATCCTAGGGTCCACGTACGTCCCTAGAAGAACACATACAGAATGGTATGTTTAAGAGGACGCTTGTTGCCTGCCGGGCGCACCTTGTAGTGGAAGCCAGGGACGATCCTAGGGTCCACGTACGTCCCTAGAAGAACACATACAGAATGGTATGTTTAAGAGGACGCTTGTTGCCTGCCGGGCGCACCTTGTAGTGGAAGCCAGGGACGATCCTAGGGTCCACGTACGTCCCTAGAAGAACACATACAGAATGGTATGTTTAAGAGGACGCTTGTTGCCTGCCGGGCGCACCTTGTAGTGGAAGCCAGGGACGATCCTAGGGTCCACGTACGTCCCTAGAAGAACACATACAGAATGGTATGTTTAAGAGGACGCTTGTTGCCTGCCGGGCGCACCTTGTAGTGGAAGCCAGGGACGATCCTAGGGTCCACGTACGTCCCTAGAAGAACACATACAGAATGGTATGTTTAAGAGGACGCTTGTTGCCTGCCGGGCGCACCTTGTAGTGGAAGCCAGGGACGATCCTAGGGTCCACGTACGTCCCTAGAAGAACACATACAGAATGGTATGTTTAAGAGGACGCTTGTTGCCTGCCGGGCGCACCTTGTAGTGGAAGCCAGGGACGATCCTAGGGTCCACGTACGTCCCTAGAAGAACACATACAGAATGGTATGTTAAAGAGGACGCTTGTTGCCTGCCAGGCGCACCTTGTAGTGGAAGCCAGGGACGATCCTAGGGTCCACGTACGTCCCTAGAAGAACACATACAGAATGGTATGTTTAAGAGGACGCTTGTTGCCTGCCGGGCGCACCTTGTAGTGGAAGCCAGGGACGATCCTAGGGTCCACGTACGTCCCTAGAAGAACACATACAGAATGGTATGTTTAAGAGGACGCTTGTTGCCTGCCGGGCGCACCTTGTAGTGGAAGCCAGGGACGATCCTAGGGTCCACGTACGTCCCTAGAAGAACACATACAGAATGGTATGTTTAAGAGGACGCTTGTTGCCTGCCGGGCGCACCTTGTAGTGGAAGCCAGGGACGATCCTAGGGTCCACGTACGTCCCTAGAAGAACACATACAGAATGGTATGTTTAAGAGGACGCTTGTTGCTTGCCGGGCGCACCTTGTAGTGGAAGCCAGGGACGATCCTAGGGTCCACGTACGTCCCTAGAAGAACACATACAGAATGGTATGTTTAAGAGGACGCTTGTTGCCTGCCGGGCGCACCTTGTAGTGGAAGCCAGGGACGATCCTAGGGTCCACGTACGTCCCTAGAAGAACACATACAGAATGGTATGTTTAAGAGGACGCTTGTTGCTTGCCGGGCGCACCTTGTAGTGGAAGCCAGGGACGATCCTAGGGTCCACGTACGTCCCTAGAAGAACACATACAGAATGGTATGTTTAAGAGGACGCTTGTTGCCTGCCGGGCGCACCTTGTAGTGGAAGCCAGGGACGATCCTAGGGTCGACGTACGTCCCTAGAAGAACACATACAGAATGGTATGTTTAAGAGGACGCTTGTTGCCTGCCGGGCGCACCTTGTAGTGGAAGCCAGGGACGATCCTAGGGTCCACGTACGTCCCTAGAAGAACACATACAGAATGGTATGTTTAAGAGGACGCTTGTTGCTTGCCGGGCGCACCTTGTAAAGGAAGCCAGGGACGATCCTAGGGTCCACGTACGTCCCTAGAAGAACACATACAGAATGGTATGTTTAAGAGGACGCTTGTTGCCTGCCGGGCGCACCTTGTAGTGGAGGCCAGGGACGATCCTAGGGTCCACGTACGTCCCTAGAAGAACACATACAGAATGGTATGTTTAAGAGGACGCTTGTTGCCTGCCGGACGCACCTTGTAGTGGAAGCCAGGGACGATCCTAGGGTCCACGTACGTCCCTAGAAGAACACATACAGAATGGTATGTTTAAGAGGACGCTTGTTGCCTGCCGGACGCACCTTGTAGTGGAAGCCAGGGACGATCCTAGGGTCCACGTACGTCCCTAGAAGAACACATACAGAATGGTATGTTTAAGAGGACGCTTGTTGCCTGCCGGGCGCACCTTGTAGTGGAAGCCAGGGACGATCCTAGGGTCCACGTACGTCCCTAGAAGAACACATACAGAATGGTATGTTTAAGAGGACGCTTGTTGCCTGCCGGGCGCACCTTGTAGTGGAAGCCAGGGACGATCCTAGGGTCCACGTACGTCCCTAGAAGAACACATACAGAATGGTATGTTTAAGAGGACGCTTGTTGCCTGCCGGGCGCACCTTGTAGTGGAAGCCAGGGACGATCCTAGGGTCCACGTACGTCCCTAGAAGAACACATACAGAATGGTATGTTTAAGAGGACGCTTGTTGCCTGCCGGGCGCACCTTGTAGTGGAAGCCAGGGACGATCCTAGGGTCTACGTACGTCCCTAGAACAACACATACAGAATGGTATGTTTAAGAGGACGCTTGTTGCCTGCCGGGCGCACCTTGTAGTGGAAGCCAGGGACGATCCTAGGGTCCACGTACGTCCCTAGAAGAACACATTCGGAATGGTATGTTTAAGAGGGCGCTTTTTGCCTGCCGGGCGCACCTTGTAGTGGAAGCCAGGGACGATCCTAGGGTCCACGTACGTCCCTAGAAGAACACATACAGAATGGTATGTTAAAGAGGACGCTTGTTGCCTGCCGGGCGCACCTTGTAGTGGAAGCCAGGGACGATCCTAGGGTCCACGTACGTCCCTAGAAGAACACATTCGGAATGGTATGTTTAAGAGGACGCTTGTTGCCTGCCGGGCGCACCTTGTAGTGGAAGCCAGGGACGATCCTAGGGTCCACGTACGTCCCTAGAAGAACACATACAGAATGGTATGTTTAAGAGGACGCTTGTTGCCTGCCGGGCGCACCTTGTAGTGGAAGCCAGGGACGATCCTAGGGTCCACGTACGTCCCTAGAAGAACACATACAGAATGGTATGTTTAAGAGGACGCTTGTTGCCTGCCAGGCGCACCTTGCAGTGGAAGCCAGGGACGATCCTAGGGTCCACGTACGTCCCTAGAAGAACACATACAGAATGGTATGTTTAAGAGGACGCTTGTTGCCTGCCGGGCGCACCTTGTAGTGGAGGCCAGGGACGATCCTAGGGTCCACGTACGTCCCTAGAAGAACACATACAGAATGGTATGTTTAAGAGGACGCTTGTTGCCTGCCGGGCGCACCTTGTAGTGGAAGCCAGGGACGATCCTAGGGTCCACATACGTCCCTAGAAGAACAACAAATAATAATTCTTACTAATAAAAAATATAAAAAACACATATAAAAAAACAATAACAAACTATGGTTTTTGATGTTTTTTATTTATTAAATTTGAAGGTAATTTATTTTTTGAGTGTAATTAATTAAATAATATGAAATTTAAATTAATAGTAGGCTACCTTCTTTAAATTAAATAAATAAAAAAAACATTTAAAGAAACGGATTTCATCTTCATATTTAACCCACTCATCGTCTCGATTAACCAAGTTGCAAAAATATGAGAAAGGTGGAATGCACATTCGAGTCAAGTATGTGATTTGTTTATGGTTGCTATAGAGTAAGTTCTTTTTATGGACAATAGCATGTAATAAAACAATTACATAGCAACAAAATCCTGTACTTAATTTGACACTTCCGGCCCAGGGAATGCTACCTTATCGTGGTGGGCGGGTTTGTGCGCTTTGATGATACCTGGAGCTAGGCCGGCGGAAGCGTATGCTTCTGAGTGGGCCACCCTAGCCGGACAGGTCAAGGTGTAGAAGTCAGACGAAGTGCAGTTCACACCCTTTTCACTCCCTTTTCACCTTTCCTCCCCGCCCTCCCACTGGCCCTTTACCTCTTTACATCCCACATTATCTTCTTTATTCACCCACTCATTGTCTCGATTAGATTCGTTGCAAAAATATGAGACGTTAAGCCCAAACATCAATCAATCATTAAGTTGACACTTGACTCTGCATACGACATAAAGCAGTCAATTTTACCTATGACCGGCAGCTCGTGCTCTTCCAGGCCTATGATCGTGTAGCGTGTGGGCACGTCGCCGATAGTTCCCCCGCTGACCACCGTACGGCGCCACTTGCCGTGTCCCCCCGGCGTCAGCGTGAAGCCGCGGCGCTGGTGACTTCCCACCGCCACGTTAATCACCTTCGTCACCGCCGCCCGGCCCCACACCGGCCGCGAGGTGACCGCCAGACCGCTCACCTACAACACAACAAGCAACACATGACTTCCCTCCGCCACGTTGATCACCTTCGTCACCGCCGCCCGGCCCCACACCGGCCGCGAGGTGACGGCCAGACCGCTCACCTACAAAACCACAAGCAACACATGACTTCCCTCCGCCACGTTGATCACCTTCGTCACCGCCGCCCGGCCCCACACCGGCCGCGAGGTGACCGCCAGACCACTCACCTACAACACAACAAGCAACACATGACTTCCCTCCTCCACGTTGATCACCTTCGTCACCGCCGCCCGGCCCCACACCGGCCGCGAGGTGACCGCCAGACCGCTCACCTACAACACAACAAGCAACACATGACTTCCCTCCGCCACGTTGATCACCTTCGTCACCGCCGCCCGGCCCCACACCGGCCGCGAGGTGACCGCCAGACCGCTCACCTACAACACAACAAGCAACACATGACTTCCCTCCGCCACGTTGATCACCTTCGTCACCGCCGCCCGGCCCCACACCGGCCGCGAGGTGACCGCCAGACCACTCACCTACAACACAACAAGCAACACATGACTTCCCTCCGCCACGTTGAACACCTTCGTCACCGCCGCCCGGCCCCACACCGGCCGCGAGGTGACGGCCAGACCGCTCACCTACAACACAACAACCAACACATGACTTCCCTCCGCCACGTTGATCACCTTCGTCACCGCCGCCCGGCCCCACACCGGCCGCGAGGTGACGGCCAGACCGCTCACCTACAACACAACAAGCAACACATGACTTCCCTCCGCCACGTTGATCACCTCCGTCACCGCCGCCCGGCCCCACACCGGCCGCGAGGTGACCGCCAGACCGCTCACCTACAACACAACAAGCAACACATGACTTCCCTCCGCCACGTTGATCACCTTCGTCACCGCCGCCCGGCCCCACAACGGCCGCGAGGTGGCGGCCAGACCGCACACCTACAACACAACAAGCAACACATGACCTCCCTCCGCCACGTTGATCACCTTCGTCACCGCCGCCCGGCCCCACACCGGCCGCGAGGTGACCGCTCACCTACAACACAAAAAGTAACACATGACTTCCCTCCGCCACGTTGATCACCTTCGTCACCGCCGCCCGGCCCCACACCGGCCGCGAGGTGACCGCCAGACCGCTCACCTACAACACAACAAGCAACACATGACTTCCCTCCGCCACGTTGATCACCTTCGTCACCGCCGCCCGGCCCCACACCGGCCGCGAGGTGACCGCTCACCTACAACACAACAAGCAACACATGACTTCACTCCGCCACGTTGATCACCTTCGTCACCGCCGCCCGGCCCCACACCGGCCGCGAGGGGACCGCTAGACCGCTCACCTACAACACAACAAGCAACACGTGACTTCCCTCCGCCACGTTGATCACCTTCGTCACCGCCGCCCGGCCCCACACCGGCCGCGAGGTGACCGCCAGACCGCTCACCTACAACACAACAAGCAACACATGACTTCCCTCCGCCACGTTGAACACCTTCGTCACCGCCGCCCGGCCCCACACCGGCCGCGAGGTGACCGCCAGACCACTCACCTACAACACAACAAGCAACACATGACTTCCCTCCGCCACGTTGATCACCTTCGTCACCGCCGCCCGGCCCCACACCGGCCGCGAGGTGACCGCCAGACCGCTAACCTACAACACAACAAGCAACACATGACTTCCCTCCGCCACGTTGATCACCTTCGTCACCGCCGCCCGGCCCCACACCGGCCGCGAGTTGACGGCCAGACCGCTCACCTACAACACAACAAGCAACACATGACTTCCCTCCGCCACGTTGATCACCTTCGTCACCGCCGCCCGGCCCCACACCGGCCGCGAGGTGACCGCCAGACCGCTCACCTACAACACAACAAGCAACACATGACTTCCCTCCGCCACGTTGATCACCTTCGTCACCGCCGCCCGGCCCCACACCGGCCGCGAGGTGACCGCCAGACCGCTCACCTACAACACAACAAGCAACACATGACTTCCCTCCGCCACGTTGATCACCTTCGTCACCGCCGCCCAGCCCCACACCGGCCGCGAGGTGACCGCCAGACCACTCACCTACAACACAACAAGTAACACATGACTTCCCTCCGCCACGTTGATCACCTTCGTCACCGCCGCCCGGCCCCACACCGGCCGCGAGGTGACCGCCAGACCGCTCACCTACAACACAACAAGCAACACATGACTTCCCTCCGCCACGTTGATCACCTTCGTCACCGCCGCCCGGCCCCACACCGGCCGCGAGGTGACGGCCAGACCGCTCACCTACAACACAACAAGCAACACGTGACTTCCCTCCGCCACGTTGATCACCTTCGTCACCGCCGCCCGGCCCCACACCGGCCGCGAGGTGACCGCCAGACCACTCACCTACAACACAACAAGCAACACATGACTTCCCTCCGCCACGTTGATCACCTTCGTCACCGCCGCCCGGCCCCACACCGGCCGCGAGGTGACCGCCAGACCACTCACCTACAACACAACAAGTAACACATGACTTCCCTCCGCCACGTTGATCACCTTCGTCACCGCCGCCCGGCCCCACACCGGCCGCGAGGTGACCGCCAGACCGCTCACCTACAACACAACAAGCAACACATGACTTCCCTCCGCCACGTTGATCACCTTCGTCACCGCCGCCCGGCCCCACACCGGCCGCGAGGTGACCGCCAGACCGCTCACCTACAACACAACAAGCAACACATGACTTCCCTCCGCCACATTGATCACCTTCGTCACCGCCGCCCGGCCCCACACCGGCCGCGAGGTGACCGCCAGACCACTCACCTACAACACAACAAGCAACACATGACTTCCCTCCGCCACGTTGATCACCTTCGTCACCGCCGCCCGGCCCCACACCGGCCGCGAGGTGACCGCCAGACCGCTCACCTACAACACAACAAGCAACACATGACTTCCCTCCGCCACGTTGATCACCTTCGTCACCGCCGCCCGGCCCCACACCGGCCGCGAGGTGACCGCACACCTACAACACAACAAGCAACACGTGACTTCCCTCCGCCACGTTGATCACCTTCGTCACCGCCGCCCGGCCCCACACCGGCCGCGAGGTGACCGCCAGATCGCTCACCTACAACACAACAAGCAACACATGACTTCCCTCCGCCACGTTGATCACCTTCGTCACCGCCGCCCGGCCCCACACCGGCCGCGAGGTGACCGCTCACCTACAACACAACAAGCAACACATGACTTCCCTCCGCCACGTTGATCACCTTCGTCACCGCCGCCCGGCCCCACACCGGCCGCGAGGTGACGGCCAGACCGCTCACCTACAACACAACAAGCAACACATGACTTCCCTCCGCCACGTTGATCACCTTCGTCACCGCCGCCCGGCCCCACACCGGCCGCGAGGTGACGGCCAGACCGCTCACCTACAACACAACAAGCATCACATGACTTCCCTCCGCCACGTTGATCACCTTCGTCACCGCCGCCCGGCCCCACACCGGCCGCGAGGTGACCGCCAGACCGCTCACCTACAACACAACAAGCAACACATGACTTCCCTCCGCCACGTTGATCACCTTCGTCACCGCCGCCCGGCCCCACACCGGCCGCGAGGTGACCGCTCACCTACAACACAACAAGCAACACATGACTTCCCTCCGCCACGTTGATCACCTTCGTCACCGCCGCCCGGCCCCACACCGGCCGCGAGGTGACGGCCAGACCGCTCACCTACAACACAACAAGCAACACGTGACTTCCCTCCGCCACGTTGATCACCTTCGTCTCCGCCGCCCGGCCCCACACCGGCCGCGAGGTGACCGCCAGACCGCTAACCTACAACACAACAAGCAACACATGACTTCCCTCCGCCACGTTGATCACCTTCGTCACCGCCGCCCGGCCCCACACCGGCCGCGAGGTGACCGCCAGACCGCTCACCTACAACACAACAAGCAACACGTGACTTCCCTCCGCCACGTTGATCACCTTCGTCACCGCCGCCCGGCCCCACACCGGCCGCGAGGTGACCGCCAGACCGCTCACCTACAACACAACAAGCAACACGTGACTTCCCTCCGCCACGTTGATCACCTTCGTCACCGCCGCCCGGCCCCACACCGGCCGCGAGGTGACCGCCAGACCGCTCACCTACAACACAACAAGCAACACATGACTTCCCTCCGCCACGTTGATCACCTTCGTCACCGCCGCCCGGCCCCACACCGGCCGCGAGGTGACCGCACACCTACAACACAACAAGCAACACGTGACTTCCCTCCGCCACGTTGATCACCTTCGTCACCGCCGCCCGGCCCCACACCGGCCGCGAGGTGACCGCCAGACCGCTCACCTACAACACAACAAGCAACACATGACTTCCCTCCGCCACGTTGATCACCTTCGTCACCGCCGCCCGGCCCCACACCGGCCGCGAGGTGACCGCCAGACCGCTCACCTACAACACAACAAGCAACACATGACTTCCCTCCGCCACGTTGATCACCTTCGTCACCGCCGCCCGGCCCCACACCGGCCGCGAGGTGACCGCCAGACCGCTCACCTACAACACAACTGACACGTGATTGAAGGGGTGACAATAATATGCACAGATTCATTTTTATTCTGAGCAAACTACAGAGAGAATAACTAAAAACACTGAACTCATAATAACAGTTTTACTCGAACTTCTTCTTTTTTGCAACAATGCCGTCTTGTCTTTTCACAGCCTTCTTAAATGTTCCCTTCGTAACTATTATATACCAGAAACTATCGCACTCGCTAGCGAGGTCGAAACTCCCCTGGAACGCTCGAATTAACTTATATATAATACACTCGCGAGAGGGCGAACACGTTCGCGTCACTCAGAGCCCGAACCCTCTCTCTTCACCAGTCGCACATGCGACATTCTCCCCCCCTTAAAACGTGAACTAGGCGTCCGTTTGGGCCCAACGTGGTGTCGTCAGCCAAGGTTGCAGTTGGTCAGCGTTGGCCCGTCCCGCCTTTTTCTTTGTCCCCTCTTCCACCAGGTCGAAGGAATTAGGTGCTACGCATCGTACGATTCTGAAGAGTCCCGACCGACGTGCTGCCAAGCCTGCTGCCGTCCCTTGGTGGGCGCTGCTTAATGTGTGGAGGTCCTTCAGCACCAAGTCGCCAACGCTAAAGGTATGGCTACTTCGAGACGCATCGTATCTTGCCTTACGGGCGTCCTGATTAGCCCTGACGTGTGTCTTCGCCCAGGTTACGGCCTCCATAAGCTTTGAGTGCAGATCCGTGGCATAGTCATGCGTGTCGACCGCAGTGGATGGTGCAGCGGGCGGTGCCTTGTAGCCCCACGGCGTCCGCAGCTCCCGACCATAAGTAAGATATGATGGTGTGTAGCCAGTCACTTCACTTTCGGCTGTTCGCAGGGCAAATGCCAAAGAATGAAGATGGGCGTCCCATTGTTTGTGACATTCGCAATAACACCTTATTGCCGTTTTGAGGATGCCATTGTGCCGCTCCACTTGTTGCCCACAAGGGCGGTAAGGTACTGTGTGACGATCAGAAATGCACAGTTTGGCCATAACCGATTTCCAGATCCTAGAAACGAACTGTTTACCGTTGTCACTAGATACTGCTTCCGGGAAACCGTGTCTGCAGAACAGTTCTACGATCTTCTCGATTATGGCTTTCGATGTTGGACTGCGAATGGGAAATATCTCCGGGTATCGTGTGAACTTATCAATCACCACCAGAATGTATGAGAAGCCTTGGGATGAACGGGGCAGAGGTCCTATCAGATCGATGCTCAATTCGGCAAAGGGTTTCAGAGCTGGGGAGCTACACATAAATCCGTGAGGCTTTTTATTTCGTTGCTTTACCCGTTGGCAGGTCTGACAGGAACGCACGAACAGCAGAACATCCTGCCGCATACCCAACCAAGAGTACTTTTCCTGCACTCGGCGCAACGTTTTATAAAACCCAAAGTGGCCGCTCAACGGATGCGAATGGACAGCCTCTAGGAGCACTGATCGGAGCGACTTCGGCAACCATATAGTTGGGGCCGCGCATGCTCTGACTTGCCATATAACCCCTGCCGCGTCGATTTCACTCACTGCTGCCATGTCGAGGATGCGTCTCGAGAATGGTTCCCCAGCCGGTGGTGGCTCTCCAGTGACTGCCGCTCTCAGGGTGCAAAGCCCCTCATCCAAACTCTGCTCTTGAGCCATCCGGTCTAAGTCTGTCAAGGGACTCACGTCTAAGTCCACGACCTGCACATCGTGCGCTGGCCTCTCAAACTTAATCCTACCAGTTGTTTCCTCCACATGTAAGGGGAATAGGTCCTCTGGCAATCGAGGCGGCACTGCTGTATGCGCCAGTTCCGCTACAGGTGCTCGACTTAGGGCATCTGCTGGTATGTTGAATGTACCTCTTCTGTATTTTATTGTACAATCTAAGCCTTGCAGACGAAGGACCCATCTGTGAACTCGACTGGATGCCAGGTCTGTAGTGAACATCCACGAGAGTGACGCATGATCGCAAACAATATCGAAGTGGGACATGTCGACGTAAGGTCTAAATTTGTCCACAGCCCATACCACCGCCAGACATTCCCACTCTTGCACCGTATATCTCTGCTCGTGTTTGTTCAACGTTCTACTGATGAATGATATAGGGAGAAGTTGAGATGTGCCAGTAATGGGGTGGACGTGTTCTTGCAGTAACACAGCTCCCAACCCCACACCACTGGCGTCAGTCTCAATGACGAACGGTTTGTTTAAGTCCGGCAGAGCAAGAGTAGTGACCTTCATCAGGGCTCGCTTCAGTGTTTGAAACGACTCGATTTGGAGATCTGACCACTTCCATATCTTGTTCTTCTGTAATAAAGTTGTAAGGTTTTTTGCAATTGTAGAAAACTGTGGAATAAATGATCTGTAAAATCCAACGAGTCCTAAGAAGGCCTGTAATTCCTTAACTGACTTGGGTGCTGGATAATTTTGGATGGCCTCAACTTTCTGTGGATTAGGGCTGACTCCTCCGCGGTGGATTACGTGGCCCAAAAAGTCAATGGACGTTCTAAACAACTGCAGTTTAGCGGGGTTCACTGTCAGACCTGCTTCTCTAAGCCTCCGAAAAACTTCCTCTAAATGAGCAAGATGCTCTTCCAAGGTAGCTGAAAAGATGACAATATCGTCCATGAACGCCATACAGAAATGGTGTGAAATGCCCCTGAGCACCGTATCCATGAGACGTTGGAAAGTTGCGGGAGCTCCAGCTAACCCAAACGGCATTCGGATGAATTCGTATGTCCCCCTGTGACATACGAAAGCTGTCTTGTGACAATCCTGTGGTGCCATTGTGATCTGAAAAAATCCCTGTGATAAGTCAATGGTAGAAAACCACCGGGCAGATCCCAGCTGTGCCAACACCCAGTCAGTCCGAGGCATAGGCCACTTAGCAACTTCCGTGACGCTGTTTAACCGTCTGTAGTCGACAGCTAATCTGTAACCCCCCGACTTCTTGGGCACGAGCACCGGTGCACTAGCCCAAGAACTTTCTGATGGTCGGATTAGGTTCTGGTCGATCAATTCATCGAGTAATTCGTCCATTACAACTCTTTTTGTCTGATTTACCGGACGCAGCCGGCATTTAACCGGAGGTGCCGATTTAGTCGAAATGGTGTGGGAGACTTGTTTCGTGACTCCAGGAAATTTTGTGAAAAGTGGTTGATATTTTGTGATGAGGTTAACGAGTTGTTGCTGATGCGTGGAGGGGCATAACGACGCGTACTCTGGCATGTCCTTTGTGACCCTATTGGACAGGCATGATTCATAACCTGAATCATGCTGTTGCAGCAGTGTCTCCACTTGGTTTGAAACTTCCTTCTCAATGGGCCGCTGTACATGTCCCATTGCAAGGACGATATCGAACGCACTGAGAAAGTCGCGGCCTAGGAGAATATCCCTTCGAAGATCAGGCAAAAAGAGAAAACATTGATTTCGTATGACCTCCCCCTTTTGAATGGGTACCTGCATCTGATACTGACAACTCGTGCTACCTGATGCCATCAGCAATTCACATCTTCCTTTGTCGGCAGTGTAGCCCATACCTTGCAACGCTGAAAATACCCCGGGACCGAGCAGCGAACAACTTGAACCTGTATCTAACAAGGCCTTATACATTCGCCCCGCTACCTCGATGAACATAGTCGGCTCACCCAACATATGAATGAACATATCTGAAGTTTCCTGCACCCCATCCCGTGGAGGCAACTTACTTTCACGTTGCTCTGACACGCCATTCCTTGGGCCCGCCTGACGTCTGCTTACTTTTGGCACAACCCGTACCACTTGATAAGCGCAGTTCGGTGTTGGTGGCCTTACTGGAACTGCGCTCGCTCGTTTTTCCGCGCGCCAAGGGCAGTTCCGTTTGTAGTGGCTTGTTGAGCCACACTTCCAACAAGAGTGTTTGGTCATCCCCACCGGATTACTTCCCATCGATCCCTGTGACTGGGGGCCAGACTGTGTTGACACGTCGGGCATGCCAAAAAATGCCAGGTCCTTTGCTATACACGCAGCCGGTTGCGGAGGGGGCTTATAAGCCGACTGACGCCAGATTATGGTCTGTATCGCAGGTGCGGACAGTGCCATGTGCTGCAGAGATGAAAACATGTGCCCTTGTACATACGGATAAAATTTAGGGTGCATCTGGCGGAGCACCCGCTGCACCTTCTCCTGGTCGGATACCTGTGCCCCAAGCCTGTCGTAATAATTAGCAATCGTTCTGATATAGGAAGACAGTGGCTCTTCTGGATGCTGGGTTCTGGCGTCCAGCTCAGCCTGCAGACAAGCAATGTAGTCGGGACTACCAAACTCTTCCTGGAACGCGGTGCAAAACTCTTCCCACGTTGGGAATCCCCCTACAAAACTCCACCAGCGGTAGGCATCCCCAAGCAATGCTACTGGTAGGACTTGAGCTACCATTGTAGTATGTGGGAGGCTATGGGCTCTCCCGTAGCATTCAAGTTTGCCAATAAATTCTTGGGGTGGGCATGGGTCCCCGTAACCATAGAACAACGGCAACTCCATGCATGATATAATATTGCGGGGTGCCGATATTAGGCCTGAATCTACTACTACAGACCGGTTTGTCACCCCTGGATTATCATTAACTGCCGAGCTATCAGCAGAAAAGGAGAGTGCCACACCCTTTTGGCCTAATGGTGCTACTGTGGTACCTGCAGTTGCCTGAAGACTGCGTTGACTGTATGCGTCCGCCACTGTAGGTCGAGCGCTGCGTTCTTCTCTCCAAGAAGGCTGTGGACCGCCCTCCACTGCCGAACTGTAGCTTCCTGCTGACCAGAACTGTGAGCCGCGGGAAGGTTCACACGCCACTGGCGCACGAAAGAGGCCTGGTGCACTCGTCGACGCCTGGAGACCACCCGCCACTGGCGCGCGGTAGCTGCCTGGTGCACTCGCCGACGCCTGGAGACCACCCGCCACTGGCGCGCGGTAGAGGCCTGGTGCACTCGCCGACGCCTGGAGACCACCCGCCACTGGCGCGCGGTAGAGGCCTGGTGCACTCGCCGACGCCTGGAGACCACCCGCCACTGGCGCGCGGTAGAGGCCTGGTGCACTCGTCGACGCCTGGAGACCACCCGCCACTGGCGCGCGGTAGCTGCCTGGTGCACTCGCCGACGCCTGGAGACCACCCGCCACTGGCGCGCGGTAGAGGCCTGGTGCACTCGCCGACGCCTGGAGACCACCCGCCACTGGCGCGCGGTAGAGGCCAGCTGTGCCCGTCGATGCCACGAGACCGCTCTGACTAGCGCACTGCTCGTCCTCTATGTCGATCACGTGTTCCGAAGCTGCCCCAGGTGCCTGACGATACGCCACTGGACCGATATTCGCTACAACTTCCCCACCATTGTTCATTGTCGCCGAGGCTGGCGCGCCACCTAGGGTTGACCTTGCCGGAACGCGGCCAGGCAACAATGCCGCCCGCAAGGCGCGGTGGAGGCTGGCTTCATCTTGTGTGCGCAGCTGCAGCATGGCCTGCACGGTGTCGAATGGAAGATTGTCCATATCCATGCTATCGGGGATTTTAAACACAAAGCTATTGGTTATCACACCGCGTGTTCAACGTACCTTAACCGAAACCCGCACGTAAAACAGGACGTCATCGTATTGTTTGGACGAGCCCCCAATTGACACGTGATTAAAGGGGTGACAATAATATGCACAGATTCATTTTTATTCTGAGCAAACTAAAGAGAGAATAACTAAAAAACACATTAACTCATAATAACAGTTTTACTCGAACTCCTTCTTTTTTGCAACAATTGCCGTCTTGTCTTTTCACAGCCTTCTTAGTTGTTCCCTTCGTAACTATTATATACCAGAAACTATCGCACTCGCTAGCGAGGTCGAAACTCCCCTGGAACGCTCGAATTATAATACACTCGCGAGAGGGCGAACACGTTCGCGTCACTCAGAGCCCGAACCCTCTCTCTTCACCAGTCGCACATGCGACAATTCATGTAAGGAGTTTTGGGTTAGATATTGCGTCAGTTTGGTTTTGAATGCAATGTAACTTGATTTAATTGATTTTGGGAGATGATTGTACAATTTCTTATTTAAATAATCTGAGTTTATCTGTCCTAGTCTGGTACTGCATGTGTTGAGGTGGAGATCGTTTTTATGTCGTGTGTTAAATGAGTGCATATTTGTATTCACAGTGTGATGTTGAAGGTTTTTTTTTAACTGATAATATTGACTTTAGTATGTGTAGGCTTGGAACAGTGAGAATACTAAGTTTAATAAAGTTCGGCTTACAGTGCTCTGTATGATTAAGACAACACAGCGCTGATTGCCCTTTTTTGTACTATGAATACTTTACTTATGTGAGTAGATACACCCCAAAACTCTATTCCATATCTCAAGTGGGATTCAAACATCGAGAAGTAACATATTTTAGCAGTTGACACGTTTCTTATTTGTCTTATGATTTTAATAGCAAAACATGTTGAACTAAGTTTTGGTAAAAGCTTGTTGATATGGGCATGCCACGTTAAGTGTTGATCTATTGTTATGCCTAGAAATTCAGCGTGTGCAACTGGTTCTATTTTTGAGTTGTCAGTAGAATTTACAAGATATGGGATTGGGGTCAGTGATTTGCTTTTTTGAATTGAGTGGAACTGTATAAACATCGTTTTATTAGGGTTAAGTAATAGTTTGCTCATTGTAAACCAATTAGTTGAATTTCCAAGGATTTCCTCCGCTTTTCCTTTAAGTGATATCAATTCAGCAGCTGTTACACTTGCAGTGAAGTCATTCGCAAATAGCTAAGCCCCGTCTATGCTGTAAACTATGTCGTTAATAAAGATTATAAAAAAATAATGGTCCAAGAATAGATCCTTGTGGGACCCCACACGTCGGTTGTTCGTTGTCTGATATAGTCTTGTGTTTATCCTGCACAGGAATGGTCTTTGGCTCTGATGATCCCGGTCTTTGAGCACGTGGCCTTCAAGGAGAATGCGACGGATGATCACGTCACTAAATTGTTCCGGAAAAGGATCATGAGATGCATCCTGATATGGGGACATAAGCCCTCTGTCTCGAAGACGTTGGACATGTTTCATCAATATCGCTTCAAGGGGATACCGTATGTTCAACTTTTTACAATATTTATACTAGGTTAACGCTCCGCGTTGACCAGATCTTACATGATGGCCTGATTAAGCCAAATGTGGGCATATGATAAAAAAAAATATTACTCATTCAAAAAAAAAACTTTATAATGAACATATGATTTTTTTACAAGATGGCGGATCAAGTAACAACCTTATAGTTCATGTAAATTAAGTCTCAAAATGTTGCTAGTATGAACAAGAAATATTATTTAAATCCGTTTAGAATTTTTATTTAAATTAATTAAAACCTTCAAGTTGATTTTTCCATTGATTTCCGCATACTTTCATTCGACCGTGGTCTACTAAATAGGCTCTAATTCATAAACTATTAAACCTATAAGTGTATGAAAACCACGTGGGCTGTACTGCAGTATCTGTATCTGTCACAACCACGTGGGCTGTATTGCAGTATCTGTCACAACCACGTGGGCTGTACGGCAGTATCTGTATATGTCACAACCACGTGGGCTGTACGGCAAGATCTGTATCCGTCACAACCACGTGGGCTGTACGGCAGTATTTATATCTGTCACAACCACGTGGGCTGTACGGCAGTTTCTGTATCTGTCACAACCACGTGGGCTGAACGGCAGTATCTGTATCTGTCACAACCACGTGGGCTGTACGGCAAGATCTGTACCCGTCACAACCACGTGGGCTGTACTGCAGTATCTGTATCTGTCACAACCACGTGGGCTGTACGGCAGTATCTGTATCTGTCACAACCACGTGGGATGTACGGCAGTATCTGTATCTGTCACAACCACGTGGGCCGTACTGCAGTATTTGTATCTGTCACAACCACGTGGGCTGTACTGCAGTATCTGTATCTGTCACAACCACGTGGGCTGTACGGCAGTATCTGTATCTGTCACAACCACGTGGGCTGTACTGCAGTATCTGTATCTGTCACAACCACGTGGGCTGTACTGCAGTATCTGTATCTGTCACAACCACGTGGGCTGTACTGCAGTATCTGTATCCGTCACAACCACGTGGGATGTACGGCAGTATCTGTATCTGTCGCAACCACGTGGGCTGTACGGCAAGATTTGTATCTGTCACAACCACGTGGGCTGTACGGCAGTATCTGTCACAACCACGTGGGCTGTACGGCAGTATCTGTTTCTGTCACAACCACGTGGGCTGTACGGCAGTATCTGTATCTGTCACAACCACGTGGGCTGTACGGCAGTATCTGTATCTGTCACAACCACGTGGGCTGTACTGCAGTTTCTGTATCTGTCACAACCACGTGGGCTGTACTGCAGTATCTGTATCTGTCACAACCACGTGGGCTGTACGGCAGTATCTGTATCTGTCACAACCACGTGGGCTGTACGGCAGTATCTGTATCCGTCACAACCACGTGGGATGTACGGCAGTATCTGTATCTGTCACAACCACGTGGGCTTTACGGCAGTATCTGTATCTGTCGCAACCACGTGGGCTTTACGGCAGTATCTGTATCTGTCGCAACCACGTGGGCTGTACGGCAGTATCTGTCACAACCACGTGGGCTGTACTGCAGTATCTGTATCTGTCGCAACCACGTGGGCTTTACGGCAGTATCTGTATCTGTCGCAACCACGTGGGCTGTACGGCAGTATCTGTCACAACCACGTGGGCTGTACGGCAGTATCTGTTTCTGTCACAACCACGTGGGCTGTACGGCAGTATCTGTATCTGTTACAACAACGTGGGCTGTACGGCAGTATCTGTATCCGTCACAACCACGTGGGCTGTACTGCAGTATCTGTATCTGTTACAACCACGTGGGCTGTACGGCAGTATCTGTATCTGTTACAACCACGTGGGCTGTACGGCAGTATCTGTATCTGTTACAACAACGTCGGCTGTACTGCAGTATCTGTATCAGTCACAACCACGTGGGCTGTACTGCAGTATCTGTTTCTGTCACAACCACGTGGGCTGTACGGCAGTATCTGTATCTGTTACAACCACGTGGGCTGTACTGCAGTATCTGTATCTGTCACAACCACGTGGGCCGTACTGCAGTATCTGTATCTGTCACAACCACGTGGGCTGTACTGCAGTATCTGTATCCGTCACAACCACGTGGGATGTACGGCAGTATCTGTATCTGTCGCAACCACGTGGGCTGTACGGCAAGATCTGTATCTGTCACAACCACGTGGGCTGTACGGCAGTATCTGTATCTGTCACAACCACGTGGACTGTACGGCAGTATCTGTATCTGTCACAACCACGTGGGCTGTATTGCAGTATCTGTATCTGTCACAACCACGTGGGCTGTACGGCAGTATCTGTATCCGTCACAACCACGTGGGATGTACGGCAGTATCTGTATCTGTCACAACCACGTGGGCTCTACGGCAGTATCTGTATCTGTCGCAACCACGTGGGCTTTACGGCAGTATCTGTATCTGTCGCAACCTCGTGGGCTGTACGGCAGTATCTGTCACAACCACGTGGGCTGTACTGCAGTATCTGTTTCTGTCACAACCACGTGGGCTGTACGGCAGTATCTGTTTCTGTTACAACCACGTGGGCTGTACGGCAGTATCTGTATCTGTTACAACAACGTCGGCTGTACTGCAGTATCTGTATTAAATTAATTAAAACCTTCAAGTTGATTTTTCCATTGATTTCCGCATACTTTCATTCGACCGTGGTCTACTAAATAGGCTCTAATTCATAAACTATTAAACCTATAAGTGTATGAAAACCACG
This sequence comes from Isoperla grammatica, assembly GCA_945910005.1. Classification (NCBI taxonomy): domain Eukaryota; kingdom Metazoa; phylum Arthropoda; class Insecta; order Plecoptera; family Perlodidae; genus Isoperla; species Isoperla grammatica. The sequence continues at coordinate 38,152,383 of OX246744.1, forward strand.
TGGGCTGTACTGCAGTATCTGTATTCTGTCACAACCACGTGGGCTGTACGGTAGTATCTGTATCTGTTACAACCACGTGGGCTGTACTGCAGTATCTGTATCTGTCACAATACCGTGGGCCGTACTGCAGTATCTGTATCTGTCACAACCACGTGGGTTGTACGGCAGTGTCTGTATCTGTCACAACCACGTGGGTTGTACGGCAGTGTCTGTATCTGTCGCAACCACGTGGGCTGTACGGCAAGATCTGTATCCGTCACAACCACGTGGGCGGTACGGCAGTATCTGTATCTGTCACAACCACGTGGGCTGTACGGCAGTATCTGTATCTGTCACAACCACGTGGGCTGTACTGCAGTATCTGTATCTGTCACAACCACGTGGGCTGTACTGCAGTATCTGTATCCGTCACAACCACGTGGGCTGTACTGCAGATTCTGTATCTGTCGCAACCACGTAAGCTGTACTGCAGATTCTGTATCTGTCGCAACCACGTGGGCTGTATTGCAGTATCTGTATCTGTAACAACCACGTGGGCTGTACGGCAGTATCTGTATCTGTCACAACCACGTGGGCTGTACTGCAGTATCTGTATCTGTCACAACCACGTGGGCAGTACGGCAGTATCTGTATCTGTCACAACCACGTGGGCTGTACGGCAGTATCTGTATCCGTCACAACCACGTGGGCTGTACTGCAGTATCTGTATCCGTCACAACCACGTGGGCTGTACTGCAGATTCTGTATCTGTCGCAACCACGTGGGCTGTACTGCAGATTCTGTATCTGTCGCAACCACGTGGGCTGTACTGCAGTATCTGTATCTGTAACAACCACGTGGGCTGTACTGCAGATTCTGTATCTGTCGCAACCACGTGGGCTGTACTGCAGTATCTGTATCTGTAACAACCACGTGGGCTGTACGGCAGTATCTGTATCTGTCACAACCACGTGGGCTGTACGGCAGTATCTGTATCTGTCACAACCACGTGGGCTGTACTGCAGTATCTGTATCTGTCACAACCACGTGGGCTGTATTGCAGAATCTGTATATGTTACAACCACGTGGGCTGTACGGCAGTATTGTTATCCGTCACAACCACGTGGGCTGTACGGCAGTATCAGTATCTGTCACAACCACGTGGGCTGTACTGCAGTATCTGTATCTGTCACAACCACGTGGGCTGTACGGCAGTATCTGTATCGGTCACAACCACGTGGGCTGTACGGCAGAATTTGTATCTGTCACAACCACGTGGGCTGGACGGCAGTATTTGGTTCTGTCACAACCACGTGGGCTGGACGGCAGTATCTGTATCTGTCACAACCACGTGGGCTTTACGGCAGTATTTGTATCTGTCACAACCACGTGGGCTGTATTGCAGAATCTGTATATGTTACAACCACGTGGGCTGTACGGCAGTATTGTTATCCGTCACAACCACGTGGGCTGTACGGCAGTATCAGTATCTGTCACAACCACGTGGGCTGTACTGCAGTATCTGTATCTGTCACAACCACGTGGGCTGTACGGCAGTATCTGTATCGGTCACAACCACGTGGGATGTACGGCAGTATCTGTATCTGTCACAACCACGTGGGCTGTACTGCAGTATCTGTATCCGTCACAACCACGTGGGCTGTACTGCAGTATCTGTATCTGTCACAACCACGTGGGCTGTACGGCAGTATATCTGTCATAACCACGTGGGCTGTACGGCAGTATCTGTATCTGTCACAACCACGTGGGCTGTACGGCAGTATCTGTATATGTCACAACCACGTGGGCTGTACGGCAGTAAATCTGTCACAACCACGTGGGCTGTACTGCAGTATCTGTATCTGTCACAACCACGTGGGCTGTATTGCAGTATCTGTATCTGTCACAACCACGTGGGCTGTACGGCAGTATCTGTATCGGTCACAACCACGTGGGCTGTACTGCAGTATCTGTATCCGTCACAATTTGTGCACAGCTCAATTCATACTGTCTTCTGCTATGTCTAATGGTATTCTCTGGTAGGGTGGAACCGGATGTGGTGAGTGCTGTTACTGCTATGTCTAATGGTATTCTCTGGTAGGGGGGAACCGGATGTGGTGAGTGCTGTTACTGCTATGTCTAATGGTATTCTCTGGTAGGGTGGAACCGGATGTGGTGAGTGCTGTTACTGCTATGTCTAATGGTATTCTCTGGTAGGGTGGAACCGGATGTGGTGAGTGCTGTTACTGCTATGTCTAATGGTATTCTCTGGTAGGGTGGAACCGGATGTGGTGAGTGCTGTTACTGCTATGTCTAATGGTATTCTCTGGTAGGGTGGAACCGGATGTGATGGATGCTGTCTACTGCTACGCTCTCGCACACGGAGGAGAAGACGAGCGGAACTTCTTGTTGGAAGAACAGCGGAAGTCGTCCCCCTTCCATAAGAAAGTGATAGAAAAGTCGCTTGGCTGCTCCAAGAACTCGTCGAGCCATGAGCGGTGAGATGCGCTGTCCCATACCACTGTGCATATTCTGTGTCATTTTAGGGCTATATTACAATCTTAGCTTAAAACCTAAACGATTTACCTTATGACAGTATTACGAGCATTCGATAACCAATGCAATTACCCACTTGCACCATGGCAACTACCAATCAGAGGCCTTGCATCCCCTAACAGCTTATTAGCCCCAAGCAACTTCCGAATTAGTATGTTCATCGTGCCGAGCCATAGATGTAATCTATTTATTCACCTGGACTCGATGTAGCATGTGGCCCAGTGTTGATTCTGCCACACAGAAAAGTTCAACAAATATGGTACAAGGTCCCCCAGATCCACCTAATTGCCCTTTTTCCTTGCTTGGCTATATCGTCCTGTCTCATTCTGCGTCTTGCATTGCGAGAGACTAAGAGAGGCTGCACAGTAGTCCAAGCATGTTAACGTTATTGGGAATGGGAAGTTGGATGCTGTATTATCTTACGACGCGATGCACAACAGAGTTTCCCGCCCCCGTATCCTGGTAACATAAACGACAAACGTTCCAAGTTGTATTCTCTCATGCTTGTGTGTTTAGCTACTTACTCAGTACAACACCATCCACATGCACACATCCATACCCACTTTGGCCAGTCTCTTATCGGCCTAGGGTCGTAACACTAACATATACTCTCATGCTTGTGTGTTTAGCTACTTACTCAGTACAACACCATCCACATGCACACATCCATACCCACTTTGGCCAGTCTCCTATCGGCCTAGGGTCGTAACACTAACTTATACTCTCATGCTTGTGTGTTTAGCTACTTACTCAGTACAACACTATCCACATGCACACATCCATACCCACTTTGGCCAGTCTCTTATCGGCCTAGGGTCGTAACACTAACTTATACTCTCATGCTTGTGTGTTTAGCTACTTACTCAGTACAACACCATCCACATCCACACATCCATACCCACTTTGGCCAGTCTCTTATCGGCCTAGGGTCGTAACACTAACTTATACTCTCATGCTTGTGTGTTTAGCTACTTACTCAGTACAACACCATCCACATGCACACATCCATACCCACTTTGGCCAGTCTCCTATCGGCCTAGGGTCGTAACACTAACTTATACTCTCATGCTTGTGTGTTTAGCTACTTACTCAGTACAACACCATCCACATCCACACATCCATACCCACTTTGGCCAGTCTCTTATCGTCCTAGGGTCGTAACACTAACTTATACTCTCATGCTTGTGTGTTTAGCTCCTTACTCAGTACAACACCATCCACATGCACACATGTATACCCACTTTGGCCAGTCTCTTATCGGCCTAGGGTCGTAACACTAACTTATACTCTCATGCTTGTGTGTTTAGCTACTTACTCAGTACAACACCATCCACATGCACACATCCATACCCACTTTGGCCAGTCTCTTATTGGCCTAGGGTCGTAACACTAACTTATACTCTCATGCTTGTGTGTTTAGCTACTTACTCAGTACAACACCATCCACATGCACACATCTATACCCACTTTGGCCAGTCTCTTATCGGCCTAGGGTCGTAACACTAACTTATACTCTCATGCTTGTGTGTTTAGCTACTTACTCAGTACAACACCATCCACATGCACACATCCATACCCACTTTGGCCAGTCTCTTATCGGCCTAGGGTCGTAACACTAACTTAAACTCTCATGCTTGTGTGTTTAGCTACTTACTCAGTACACCACCATCCACATGCACACATCCATACCCACTTTGGCCAGTCTCTTATCGTCCTAGGGTCGTAACACTAACTTATACTCTCATGCTTGTGTGTTTAGCTCCTTACTCAGTACAACACCATCCACATGCACACATGTATACCCACTTTGGCCAGTCTCTTATCGGCCTAGGGTCGTAACACTAACTTATACTCTCATGCTTGTGTGTTTAGCTACTTACTCAGTACAACACCATCCACATGCACACATCCATACCCACTTTGGCCAGTCTCTTATTGGCCTAGGGTCGTAACACTAACTTATACTCTCATGCTTGTGTGTTTAGCTACTTACTCAGTACAACACCATCCACATGCACACATCTATACCCACTTTGGCCAGTCTCTTATCGGCCTAGGGTCGTAACACTAACTTATACTCTCATGCTTGTGTGTTTAGCTACTTACTCAGTACAACACCATCCACATGCACACATCCATACCCACTTTGGCCAGTCTCTTATCGGCCTAGGGTCGTAACACTAACTTAAACTCTCATGCTTGTGTGTTTAGCTACTTACTCAGTACAACACCATCCACATGCACACATCTATACCCACTTTGGCCAGTCTTCTATCGGCCTAGGGTCGTAACACTAACTTATACTCTCATGCTTGTGTGTTTAGCTACTAACTCAGTACAACACCATCCACATGCACACATCCATACCCACTTTGGCCAGTCTCTTATCGGCCTAGGGTCGTAACACTAACTTATACTCTCATGCTTGTGTGTTTAGCTACTTACTCAGTACAACACCATCCACATGCACACATCCATACCCACTTTGTCCAGTCTCCTATCGGCCTAGGGTCGTCACACTAACTTATACTCTCATGCTTATGTGTTTAGCTACTTACTCAGTACACCACCATCCACATGCACACATCCATACCCACTTTGGCCAGTCTCTTATCGGCCTAGGGTCGTAACACTAACTTATACTCTCATGCTTGTGTGTTTAGCTACTTACTCAGTACACCACCATCCACATGCACACATCCATACCCACTTTGGCCAGTCTCTTATCGGCCTGGGGTCGTAACACTAACTTATACTCTAATGCTTGTGTGTTTAGCTACTTACTCAGTACAACACCATCCACATGCACACATCCATACCCACTTTGGCCAGTCTCTTATCGGCCTAGGGTCGTAACACTAACTTATACTCTCATGCTTGTGTGTTTAGCTACTTACTCAGTACAACACCATCCACATGCACACATCCATACCCACTTTGGCCAGTCTCCTATCGGCCTAGGGTCGTAACACTAACTTATACTCTCATGCTTGTGTGTTTAGCTACTTACTCAGTACAACACCATCCACATGCACACATCCATACCCACTTTGGCCAGTCTCTTATCGGCTTAGGGTCGTAACACTAACTTGTACTCTCATGCTTGTGTGTTTAGCTACTTACTCAGTACAACACCATCCACATGCACACATCCATACCCACTTTGGCCAGTCTCCTACCGGCCTAGGGTCGTAACACTAACTTATACTCTCATGCTTGTGTGTTTAGCTACTTACTCAGTACAACACCATCCACATGCACACATCCATACCCACTTTGGCCTGTCTCCTATCGGCCTTGGGTCGTAACACTAACTTATACTCTCATGCTTGTGTGTTTAGCTACTTACTCAGTACAACACCATCCACATGCATACATCCATACCCACTTTGGCCAGTCTCCTACCGGCCTAGGGTCGTAACACTAACTTATACTCTCATGCTTGTGTGTTTAGCTACTTACTCAGTACAACACCATCCACATCCACACATCTATACCCACTTTGGCCAGTCTCTTATCGGCTTAGGGTCGTAACACTAACTTGTACTCTCATGCTTGTTTGTTTAGCTACTTACTCAGTACAACACCATCCACATGCACACATCCATACCCCACTTTGGCCAGTCTCTTATCGGCCTAGGGTCGTAACACTAACTTATACTCTCATGCTTGTGTGTTTAGCTACTTACTCAGTACAACACCATCCACATGCACACATCCATACCTACTTTGGCCAGTCTCTTATCGGCCTAGGGTCGTAACACTAACTTATACTCTCATGCTTGTGTGTTTAGCTACTTACTCAGTACAACACCATCCACATGCACACATCCATACCCACTTTGGCCAGTCTCCTATCGGCCTAGTGTCGTAACACTAACTTGTACTCTCATGCTTGTGTGTTAAGCTACTTACTCAGTACAACACCATCCACATGCACACATCCATACCCACTTTGGCCAGTCTCCTATCGGCCTAGGGTCGTAACACTAACTTATATTCTCATGCTTGTGTGTAAAGCTACTTACTCAGTACAACACCATCCACATGCACACATCCATACCCACTTTGGCCAGTCTCCTATCGGCCTAGGGTCGTAACACTAACTTATACTCTCATGCTTGTGTGTTTAGCTACTTACTCAGTACAACACCATCCACATGCACACATCTATACTCACTTTGGCCAGTCTCTTATCGGCCTAGGGTCGTAACACTAACTTGTACTCTCATGCTTGTGTGTTTAGCTACGGTACTTACTCAGTACAACACCATCCACATGCACACATCCATACCCACTTTGGCCAGTCTCTTATCGGCCTAGGGTCGTAACACTAACTTATACTCTCATGCTTGTGTGTTTAGCTACTTACTCAGTACAACACCATCCACATGCACACATCCATACCTACTTTGGCCAGTCTCTTATCGGCCTAGGGTCGTAACACTAACTTATACTCTCATGCTTGTGTGTTTAGCTACTTACTCAGTACAACACCATCCACATGCACACATCCATACCCACTTTGGCCAGTCTCCTATCGGCCTAGTGTCGTAACACTAACTTGTACTCTCATGCTTGTGTGTTAAGCTACTTACTCAGTACAACACCATCCACATGCACACATCCATACCCACTTTGGCCAGTCTCCTATCGGCCTAGGGTCGTAACACTAACTTATCCTCTCATGCTTGTGTGTTTAGCTACTTACTCAGTACAACACCATCCACATGCACACATCCATACCCACTTTGGCCAGTCTCTTATCGGCCTAGGGTCGTAACACTAACTTATACTCTCATGCTTGTGTGTTTAGCTACTTACTCAGTACAACACCATCCACATGCACACATCCATACCCACTTTGGCCAGTCTCCTATCGGCCTAGGGTCGTAACACTAACTTATACTCTCATGCTTGTGTGTTTAGTTACTTACTCAGTACAACACCATCCACATGCACACATCTATACCCACTTTGGCCAGTCTTTTATCGGCCTAGGGTCGTAACACTAACTTATACTCTCATGCTTGTGTGTTTAGCTACTTACTCAGTACAACACCATCCACATGCACACATCCATACCCACTTTGGCCAGTCTCTTATCGGCCTAGGGTCGTAACACTAACTTATACTCTCATGCTTGTGTGTTTAGTTACTTACTCAGTACAACACCATCCACATGCACACATCCATACCCACTTTGGCCAGTCTCTTATCGGCCTAGGGTCGTAACACTAACTTGTACTCTCATGCTTGTGTGTTTAGCTACTTACTCATTACAACACCATCCACATGCACACATCCATACCCACTTTGGCCAGTCTCTTATCGGCCTAGGGTCGTAACACTAACTTATACTCTCATGCTTGTGTGTTTAGCTACTTACTCATTACAACACCATCCACATGCACACATCCATACTCACTTTGGCCAGTCTCTTATCGGCCTAGGGTCGTAACACTAACTTATATTCTCATGCTTGTGTGTAAAGCTACTTACTCAGTACAACACCATCCACATGCACACATCCATACCCACTTTGGCCAGTCTCTTATCGGCCTAGGGTCTTAACACTAACTTATACTCTCATGCTTGTGTGTTTAGCTACTTACTCAGTACAACACCATCCACATGCACACATCCATACCCACTTTGGCCAGTCTCTTATCGGCCTAGGGTCGTAACACTAACTTATATTCTCATGCTTGTGTGTAAAGCTACTTACTCAGTACAACACCATCCACATGCACACATCCATACCCACTTTGGCCAGTCTCCTATCGGCCTAGGGTCGTAACACTAACTTATACTCTCATGCTTGTGTGTTTAGCTACTTACTCAGTACAACACCATCCACATGCACACATCTATACTCACTTTGGCCAGTCTCTTATCGGCCTAGGGTCGTAACACTAACTTGTACTCTCATGCTTGTGTGTTTAGCTACTTACTCAGTACAACACCATCCACATGCACACATCTATACCCACTTTGGCCAGTCTCTTATCGGCTTAGGGTCGTAACACTAACTTGTACTCTCATGCTTGTGTGTTTAGCTACTTACTCAGTACAACACCATCCACATGCACACATCCATACCCACTTTGGCCAGTCTCCTATCGGCCTAGGGTCGTTACACTTACTTATACTCTCATGCTTGTGTGTTTAGTTACTTACTCAGTACAACACCATCCACATGCACACATCTATACCCACTTTGGCCAGTCTCCTATCGGCCTAGGGTCGTAACACTAACTTATACTCTCATGCTTGTGTGTTTAGCTACTTACTCAGTACAACACCATCCACATGCACACATCTATACCCACTTTGGCCAGTCTCTTATCGGCTTAGGGTCGTAACACTAACTTGTACTCTCATGCTTGTGTGTTTAGCTACTTACTCAGTACAACACCATCCACATGCACACATCCATACCCACTTTGGCCAGTCTCCTACCGGCCTAGGGTCGTAACACTAACTTATACTCTCATGCTTGTGTGTTTAGCTACTTACTCAGTACAACACCATCCACATGCACACATCCATACCCACTTTGGCCAGTCTCCTATCGGCCTAGGGTCGTAACACTAACTTTTACTCTCATGCTTGTGTGTTTAGCTACTTACTCAGTACAACACCATCCACATCTACACATCCATACCCACTTTGGCCAGTCTCTTATCGGCCTAGGGTCGTAACACTGACTTATACTCTCATGCTTGTGTGTTTAGCTACTTACTCAGTACAACACCATCCACATGCACACATCCATACCCACTTTGGCCAGTCTCTTATCGGCCTAGGGTCGTAACACTAACTTATACTCTCATGCTTGTGTGTTTAGCTACTTACTCATTACAACAGCATCCACATGCATACATCCATACCCACTTTGGCCAGTCTCCTATCGGCCTAGGGTCGTAACACTAACTTATACTCTCATGCTTGTGTGTTTAGCTACTTACTCAGTACAACACCATCCACATGCACACATCCATACCCACTTTGGCCAGTCTCCTATCGGCCTAGGGTCGTAACACTAACTTATACTCTCATGCTTGTGTGTTTAGCTACTTACTCAGTACAACATAATCCACATGCATACATCCATACCCACTTTGGCCAGTCTCCTATCGGCTTAGGGTCGTAACACTAACTTGTACTCTCATGCTTGTGTGTTTAGCTACGGTACTTACTCAGTACAACACCATCCACATGCACACATCCATACCCACTTTGGCCAGTCTCTTATCGGCCTAGGGTCGTAACACTAACTTGTACTCTCATGCTTGTGTGTTTAGCTACTTACTCAGTACAACACCATCCACATCCACACATCCATACCCACTTTGGCCAGTCTCCTATCGGCCTAGGGTCGTAACACTAACTTATACTCTCATGCTTGTGTGTTTAGCTACTTACTCAGTACAACACCATCCACATGCATACATCCATACCCACTTTGGCCAGTCTCTTATCGGCCTAGGGTCGTAACACTAACTTATACTCTCATGCTTGTGTGTTTAGCTACTTACTCAGTACAACACCATTCACATGCATACATCCATACCCACTTTGGCCAGTCTCTTATCGGCCTAGGGTCGTAACACTAACTTATACTCTCATGCTTGTGTGTTTAGCTACTTACTCAGTACAACACCATTCACATGCACACATCCATACCCACTTTGGCCAGTCTCCTATCGGCCTAGGGTCGTAACACTAACTTATACTCTCATGCTTGTGTGTATAGCTACTTACTCATTACAACAGCATCCACATGCATACATCCATACCCACTTTGGCCAGTCTCCTATCGGCCTAGGGTCGTAACACTAACTTATACTCTCATGCTTGTGTGTTTAGCTACTTACTCAGTACAACACCATCCACATGCATACATCCATACCCACTTTGGCCAGTCTCTTATCGGCCTAGGGTCGTAACACTAACTTATACTCTCATGCTTGTGTGTTTAGCTACTTACTCAGTACAACACCATCCACATGCATACATCCATACCCACTTTGGCCAGTCTCTTATCGGCCTAGGGTCGTAACACTAACTTATACTCTCATGCTTGTGTGTTTAGCTACTTACTCAGTACAACACCATTCACATGCACACATCCATACCCACTTTGGCCAGTCTCCTATCGGCCTAGGGTCGTAACACTAACTTATACTCTCATGCTTGTGTGTTTAGCTACTTACTCAGTACAACACCATCCACATGCATACATCCATACCCACTTTGGCCAGTCTCTTATCGGCCTAGGGTCGTAACACTAACTTGTACTCTCATGCTTGTGTGTTTAGCTACTTACTCAGTACAACACCATCCACATCCACACATCCATACCCACTTTGGCCAGTCTCCTATCGGCCTAGGGTCGTAACACTAACTTATACTCTCATGCTTGTGTGTTTAGCTACTTACTCAGTACAACACCATCCACATGCATACATCCATACCCACTTTGGCCAGTCTCTTATCGGCCTAGGGTCGTAACACTAACTTATACTCTCATGCTTGTGTGTTTAGCTACTTACTCAGTACAACACCATTCACATGCACACATCCATACCCACTTTGGCCAGTCTCCTATCGGCCTAGGGTCGTAACACTAACTTATACTCTCATGCTTGTGTGTATAGCTACTTGCAGATGGCGATATCTAACGACTCCAGCATCCGAAGCGAGGACGCTCAAACAGTTTACTACTCAATCCTAGAGTCAAACAACGAAGACGTTGCTCTCGACTTCTTCGTCAAGAACTTCAAGATGATGGATCCAAAGTAAGTGAGAGAATTATGTTTTAACAACTTTCTCCTCAGGTTGTCTTCTGCCAAACAAGTGTCCCTAGACAGACGTGGAACATATTCTGAAATAACAGGCGTTGAATCGCGTTCCACAATTACTGCGTATTACGTATTCCACGCATTAAAACTTGTTTAACCCCAACTCTGTGAGAGAACTTTGTTACACTTGCATCACTTAGACCTCGTTCTCATTACTAGCGTTTAACGCGGGTTGGTGGGTTACGTGGGTTAATTTCCTTGTGTGAACGATCGCAGGTTGCTACGATGGTTGCACTTTCAACCCGCGTCCGAACTCCGAGTTACTCGCGTTACCGTTGCTACGCTAGTCAGTATAAACACCGCGTAGTCGCCAACCATGGTTCGTCTGACTACATAACCTCAAAACTTTGTAGTACATTTGTTGTTGTCCGACGCTAGGCCTACGTGTGTTTACCGCACTTAGTTTTTAAGTGAATTAATAACGTCTACATTTTCCGACGAGGAAACGACACTCCTTAGCACAGTACTTGGCCAGCCTGAAATTCATTCAAAATACGTGTCTTCTACAGCGCTCCATGTGTAAAGGTTGCAAACTACTTAACCTACGACGGTATAAGAGTTCAATTAAAAGTTAAAACGCAAGTCGGCAACTCGCGTTCAACCCGAGTTGTTTTAACTCGAGTAATGAGAACGAGGTCTTACTTCATGGAGGGCCAATTCAGCTCTGAATCAAAGACCCAGCTGAGAGCACGAGGGTGCGTTGCACCACTTGGTAAGTCAGGGATCGGCGTGGGGGTCTGCAACAAAGTGCACAGGCTTCCTAACACAACAACAAAGAACGAACTTTGAAAGCTGCTGTATGTTATCCATTTCACAGATGATATCAATATTAATGTTAATATTAATATTTAACAACAGGAATATTTAAAACAAGTTTAAACTAAGAAGAGTGAATACTTTAAACTAAAGTCTATTTACTTATAAGAAGCAAAGTGAATGAATGGAGAAACCCCGCCGAGGTGCGCATTGTGGCCGATTGCAAGTTGTCACCAGTGAAGGCTTCGAGCTCATCAACTGTTACCCCTCCTGCCCCCACCACTCACTCGCTCGGCCAGTGGTACAACCTTTCTGCGCGCCGAACCGAAATAATTGCCCCATCCCTTTATCCTATTGTTCAATAAAACATTTTAATTCTATCACATTTTTTTGTAATTCTTATAATTGGACTGCCACCTGTTGTTCGTGGTTCAGTGTTGATCATGAGACTTTTTGAGTTTTTCTCCTACGATGAAAACAACTGTTTAAATTCACCAAAGTGGATCGGTTGATTTATAACACACACAACCGATTTGAATAAGGTGTTCATTTTATTTTTAAAGACGTTTTTTTTTTGTAAATCGTATTAATCATTGGACTGCCGCCTGTTGTTCGTGGCTAATGTGTTGATCATCATTTAGTTTTTAGTTTTTCTCCTACGATAAAAACAATGTTAAGCGATGTGTTAATGTAGCTTGATTGTCATAGTTGTTATAAAAATTGCTAAAACTTGAGGACTGTAACCAAACCTTACGAACAATAAAGTTATTCACAAGAAAACAACACGTGAGTCTCAATGTTAACTACAACGACTGGGTCGTGTCTAAGAACTATGAACCCCCCACCCCCCGCTATCACCCAATGAGAAGAAAAATATATTATACTATTTGTTTTTGTTTTTTGAAGTATTACAAATCGTAAATTCTTCGTTTAAATAACATATAAAGCGTGTAGCTGGTTATCTGAATATATTTTTTATGAAAATAATAATTTTTATATTACAATCAGGCTATCTTTGATTGATTACTAAATGTTTACTAGCTTTACTACGCACTCGACAGCTATGGTCATCAGTGGCAGATCTAGACTTCAGTCATGGGTGTTGGGGGGGGGGGGGGGGCGATTGTAGAAAAGTAACTGCAAACATCTTTCTAGTCCCACTTTCGCCTTATCCCCCCCCCCCCCCCGTATCCGCTAGTGATGGTCGTTATAGAGTCGGAAGGAACGTAATTTAGGTGCAGTTTACTAGTAGGATTGGACTGATAGATTATGTAGGGAAAGGTGGGATGAACCCACTCAACGAGGATTTGTTTGACATATCTTGCCTCGCCCACAGGTGATTCAATAAGCAATATAAGTTGCCTCTTCAAATGTTTAGAACATCCCAAACAGCGCAGGGCAGAACGTCCCACTAATTTGGGCCCTGAGTAGTATAACGCAAACTTGGCATTCGCCTTAGAATTAAAGTAAGACTCGGTTAAGTTTCAGCCAAGATTGCCAGCAGCGACAAACGAACCAGCGACCTCCCAGATTAAAACACCTTTATAAATAAATAACACTCGAATCTAATCTCATCTCTACTTGTTGCCATTACTTACGTTGTTCTAAACATAAATACAATACACATGCATTGCACACACAAAAAGTTGCTAAACTTACGTCATTCATTCCTTATTGGCGAGCTCCTCATTTTTTTCAAAAGTCAGCTCAGTTGTTGTTGTTGTTGTTGTTGTGTTTGTTGTTGTTGTCGTTCTTGTGTTCATCACAAACATGATCAAAATATAATTATACAATCACTATTTGCGGATACGGGTCAAACCATTATCTGACACTAGGTGAAATATTGACACTTTAAACATCCTTGCATAAAACCCCCAGAATAATGCATTGTTACAAGTCTCGAGTTTTGTATTGTTATTTTTCACAGATGAAACGCATTCATATACACAATAAAGTTATGGGAAATCACAATACCATTCCGAATAAAATAAATTAAATTAAATAACAGTCTAATGAGTGATGTCACGTTACGGTGTACCTGCGAGGGGTACAGCGAGAACTTCGTCATCTGTAGCCTCTGCTTCCTGGTCGGTGGCAATGTCTGTGCTGGAACTCGAATCTTCTCCCAGGTTTATAATCAATTTATCAACTGACGTATCAATAGCGATATCCAAGGCCCAAAACCTCTGCTCAACAGTGTCTTTGACGTGAGTTACGTAGTTTCTCCATTGCTCTGGGGTGACCGCGGCAACTCCCTCGTTAACCAGTCGTTCGATGTCAGCAATCTTGAAGGTAGTGTTGTTGCTTGCCACATACCCCTTCACCTGGCTCCATACCATCTCTATTGGATTTAGCTCACAATGGTATGGAGGCAGGCGAAGAACAATTCGTCCGGACGTGTTAACCATCTCGTCAATGACGTATTTGTCATATTGGTGTTTGGCTGTGGACACAATCCCCAACAATTCAGCCTTAACCATATCATTGGTATACGCCAAACTCTTATCCGTTAGCCATTCCTTGATGGCTCCAACACGCCATGACGTTGTTGGCAACTTTTCTTCTTTCACCGAGTGGTAAGGAGCGTTATCCATTACAATCACAGCCCCGGGGTTCAATTTTGGTAAAACACGTTCCATCCAATCCGTGAACTGCAAACCATTCATTTCACTATGGTAGTCACCTGAGTCTTTCTTTGCCCTGAACATCAGGCAACCACCATCGACCCATCCGTCCTCATTCCCGATGTGCAGGATGACGTAACGACCTCCCTTACCACTCGGTTGTTTAAGTCCGCAAGTGAGGCCATCAAGAAAAGCCTGACGAGATGACTTGATGGTTGTGTCTGTCCAAACTTTGGACCTGGTGTGGCCGGCATTGCACCAAGTCTCGTCCAAGTAGTAAATGGACCTCCCTTCTTGACGATATTCTCTTATAGCTCGAAGGTAGCGACGTCGCCAAGCTATAATGTCATCTCGTTCGAGTAAAGCTGAATTTCTCGAACGCTTTATGTAGCTAAACCCTAGGGTTTTTAACTCTTTCCAAAGTGTTGTAATACCGATTTTAGGAAAATCGTTATCTGCCTTACATTCAGCCATCATTTTAGCTACAGTTGGTATCTCATTCTTCCTAAAAAACTCGTGTACTTTCCTCCTTAGACAGTTCCTATCAAATTCGTCGAGTTTCGTAGGACGCTTTGGTTTCCCTATCGCTCCGGGCCTTTTTCGTTTAGGAATTTTCACTGTTTTATTAGATTTGAATTCTTGCTTAATTTTATACACTGACGCAACACTTACGCCACACATATCAGATGTTAATCGAACAATCTCGTCTAATAATTTGTCAGGATTCTGTTCTTGTAATTTGCAATATACATTTAAGATACACTGTTTTTGACCACTCGTCAATAATTTACCTTTTGGGTGCTTCACAAAATACTTTATCGAACCATCGTCAACTGTTTGTTCACCCGCACACGCCATTATAACACATTTACAAGCAATGTTATTGAGTTACATAATATATTTTATACGTTACTAGAAGTCTATACAATATGCTAAAAAATTATTGTATAATAATGTATATTACACAAGATTTTATGAATAACACATAGGACACCGTTGGCTGTACACGACACAATGCACGTGAAAGACGAACAATAATGATCCGCGAGAGAGGTTCAGCGAAGACTGAGACACCTTCTGGGCCTTCCTTTATTTCTCACATAATAACACGAAGACTTTCCGCGAAACAAAGTTGGAATAACCATTCCGAGAAATGAGAATTAGTGGTTTGTCCCATTACTAGCTAAAGCTGATGCACGTCAACCCTCATTATCAGCGTTCCAATCTTAATTGAAGTGTTGTCAATTCGTTATTTACAACCACAAGAATTCAATATTAGGATCCACTTAAAATTCATCATACTGGAGATAATGGAGGCTCTATCAGGCTGGTCCCGGGAACAACGGGATGACATTAGCTCTGTCTTTCGTCCGAGACAACTAAAGAGGCGACACAATACGTAACTTCGTTGTTAGGCTAACTGTATCGTAAACAACAAAATAATACTTATCGTCGTCACATACGCGCAGAGGCCCTCCCCCTCAATAAAAAATATAATAGAAAATGTGCATGTTTACCTAATTTTCTCATCTTTATAGTTATAAAATTAAAATAATTACTTTTTACATTTTAATCTTTTTTATGTGATTGTGTCAATAAATACAAATTTTGCGTTACGTAAAAGGATACCTGTTCGCACACCCTAATCGAACATGCATGAATTGCACGCATGAAATAAGTGGATGAATGCATAAAATTAGTGGGTGATTGACAAGGGTGATTATGTGACTAATAATGACGTATTTACAGCTTCTTAATTGTTATCTTGTGCTTGCGAGGTAGAGTGGGGGTGTGTTCGTCATCCCTTCTCACAGCTCACATCTTCAGGTGTGCCTTGAGGCATCATCTTCTTAGTATTGTTGTTCGTTTTAAAATCGTGAGATAACACAATCCCCGTAATAACAGAGAGTTATTGGCAGCTGCTATGTGTTTGTTTACTTTGGACCGATAGTAGTAAGTTTAGGAAGTTTAAAGAGCTTCAAAAATTAGTACAAGTATATGTCTAAATATTTCCAGTTTTCACTGTGAGTTTAGTCTGTAATTCCTTTGGAATCCATGCGATGTGGGTTCGAGACTCGCGTGTCGTTGTCTTGTGAATTTTATCTACATGTTGGTAGATTTTCGGTACAGCCCTCAAGTTCATGCACTTTTTATAAACGACTATGAAGGGCAAGCTCGAAACATGTTGCCTTACATTGTTTTCATCATAAGAAAAAAACTTAAAAAATGTCATGATCAACACATTAGCCACGAACAACATGTGGTTGTTTTAGGATAAATGGTTATTAATTAATGATTGTGTGGCTCGTTGGTCTAGTGGGTTTATTCCTACTTCATACAACCTCATTTATACAATTTATAATGTGCTTCGTCGCTATGACAGTCATAGCGACGAAGCACATAATAAATTGTATAAATATCCCCCACTGAAAATCAGTTATTGTAGCTGAGTGGGTAGACTATAAATACAAATCCATTTTTATTATTTCATTCGATTCACGAAAAATGTGTTAAGAAATAAAATAAATAACTTATTCAAATCGGTGAACTGTGTGTGTTGTGATAAAACAACTGATCCACTTCCGTGAATTGAAACAGTTGTTTTCATCGTAGGAGAAAAATTAAAAAAGTCTCATGATCAACACTGAGCCACGAACAACAGGCGGCAGTCCAATTAATTAGATTTACAAAAAATGTGATAGAAATAAAATGTTTTATTGAACAATGGGATAAAGGGATGGGGTAATTATTTCGGTTCGGCGCGCAGAAAGGTTCGACCAGTGGCCGAGGTAGTAGCGGTGAGTGAGTGGTGGGGGCAGGAGGGGTAACAGTTGATGAGCTCGAAGCCTTCACTGGTGACAACTTGCAATCGGCCACAATGCGCATCTCGGCGGGGTTTCTCCATTCATTCACTTTGCTTCTTATAAGTAAATAGACTTTAACACCCATCCTGTCATGGTTGACGTGGTTTCCCACTGTGAATAAAGTGGAATATTTAGACTATGACCCCCCTTGTTATAGTTTCCCGTACATTGGTCGCTCTGCATTTTACCGCCAGTCATGTTGAGAGGGTCAATTCATGTTGCGAACACTATCAACACTGTTATGAAACCACACATTAAATATCTCTTAACTTCCATCAATGCATTTAAATGACCATATTAAGTATTACCACCCCCCTCACCCCTTCACCTATCGGGCTTACATTCTTTAGTGGTATGTTTGCTTGACTAAATACGGTTCAAGAAGTACTGCTACATACTTCTCTTTGACATAAATATAGATATTTGTAGGGTTGCCGTTCGTTATGTAGCTATTAAAATACGGAAACATTAGCACTAACAAAGCAGGCGTACAAAACCATACACAATGCGTCCATACGCTAAATCGCTGTAACAAAGATACAATACTAAAGAATATGTGACATCAACAATAATAAATAATACTTATAATAATAATAATAATAATAATAATAATAATAATAATAATAATAATAATAATAATAATAATAATAATAATAATAATAATAATAATAATAATAATAATAGTAAAAATAATACTAAAAATAATACTAAAAATAATAATAGTAAATTAGTAAATTAGTAAATTATTAAATAGTTAATTAGATAGTAAAGACTACAAATTATATAATAATAATAATAATAATAATAATAATAATAATAATAATAATAATAATAATAATAATAATAATAATAATAATAATAATAATAATAATAATAATAATAATAATAATAATAATAATAATAATAATAATAAATTCAAAGTTGTTCTGAATCGGCCTTGTTGATTCTGACACTTGTCCGCAGGTGTTCGCACTGTCCAATCACTGATTCATATGTTTCGTATTTGAAATATCGATCTTTGATTGGTTATCGCTCACTCGTCGATGGTGTTCGGAGCCTACAGGGTTGGTTTAGTCGCTTTAAATTAAAGTCCCCCACTGCAAATCAGTTTCGTTACTGAGTGGGAAGAGTAAATGTGAATTAATTTATTTATTTAACAACATTGTATGCTTGAATAATCTAACATAAAACATGTAAAGATAGGGTCTCATAACTCAAGCAATGATACTGTTATGTACCGAATTCACGCGCCGACCCACCCTTGTCCCTACCACCCTGGTACGGGACTCAAACCCATGCTCAGGTCGGCTGTCACAAGGTTTTACTGGGGACGTAACCCTCTCTTGACATACGTGAACTCGTACATGCGGGATCGTTGCTAGTTCTGAGGAAGGCCGGGAGACTAGGTTCTTAAATCAACAGTCCTGGGTTCAAACATTGAGGAACCGTACATTTATTATGTTACACAATAGACATTTATCCTACCGTGGCAAAGACGTGGCGTACCGGTCAGGATCTATCTGGCTCTTTAATCTACTACTAGGAGTCACACACCTTGGTTGGCTTTCGCCCCGTCCGTACGTTTCTCGTGACTCCTTGGTTCGTTCCTCGGGGATAGTCCTTGTGCCCCATGGCACCGCCGGTCGCTCTCCGCCCGTTCCATCTTCATGCGCCCACATATGCGTCCATCTTCACCGGCTCCTCCGACCGGTCCCCCCGAGACTCCCCAGACTCACCACTTTTAATCCACCTCAACCGTATCACGTCACCATCCCCCCTCTTACTCCCTCTTTGGCTTGTGCTAGCTGCTCATGTCTCTAACCACCAATCAACCTCTAATGGTTCGACCCCCTACTCAAGCCAAAATGCAAGAGTGGGGCTCGGACCAAACTCCTAACAACAATCCAACTTGGGCCTCCCAAAACCCCTGACACAGCAAAGTTACCAAATTAGACTACTATTATGACCATTATGCTGTGTTAGTATTCTTATGTTAGTATGGTTGCCCTAGATTGATGGTTACACAATAGCCAGCTCAGCACCTACCTGATTGTGATCAAAACAGAGAGTTGTTTACCCATATGTCACAATCAAGTAGAATTAAACACGAAAGCGAAGGAATCCAGTGTAAAAATAAATAAACTTCCATTTTCACACTACAATACGACAAATACATGCTACAAGAAGGCAAATGCAAATGTAAAACTTTAAATCCCAAACCAGGGGCCTGAATATCCGTAGACACATCATTTGTGTTGATCGAGTGCCCAATTAAGGCATAAAGAGGAATAAAGAGAAGAGTACCGTCGAAGTTTGAAGATAGAACTCGTAATCCTTATCGGATCGATGTCCTTGTTTTACGGTATACATTTTATGTTTGGTCGTGATCGTAGTTACAATACACCCTTGTTATGCACGATTACAGACGTTCATTAAGATTATGATACAGACACAAGAAGCCGGCCACCACCATTAGTCTCACTTCCGGTCGACACTCGAACCGTTGTATATACTGCTTTGTGGGCGTGACCTCTGCTGTAACAGAGTATCTTGAAACATTACAGTACACCCGTCAGGTCATGCCTGGGCCCTTATTCTGTAAAATGTTCTCGTGTGAAACGAAACGAGAACTAAACGAAATCTCGATTTGGTATTGTTTGGAGGCTAGGATGGTAGCAGCCAATGGTATTTCTCGGTTGCAGTCCAAAGACATTGGAATAGCACTGTTCGAAGTCATGTGTATGTGGTGTCAACGGTCACTGCCCACTATAACTGTTAAAACATGCAGTAGGCTGCGGTATTAAGTCCATAACAACTGCCACTTGTTATTTTTGACACAATAAAGACTCGAAATGCCAAATCAAACGACATAACATGTAAATTCAACAATCTAAGTAAATAAATGGATATATGCCATGGTTAAATTACAATAATTAGTTCAATAGTATAGTACAAGGTGGTAAGTAAAGATATATGTCAAAGTGTTGTCAAATAGAGATAAAACTACACCTTAGCATTAAGTTGATGGCGGAACTCGGTCGGCCATGATTTAGAAGATAGGAGGTCTCGGTAGCTCCACGGGGACTACTATTGTCGCAAGCAGTTGGCCATGTGACTAAAATCTGTGCCAGAATTTCATATTCATAATTGGCGGCTGATTTCGTTCTGCATTCTGATAATTATAGTCAGCTGTGACCGTAAACGTGACTACAATGGAGAAATACTATTTGCTGGTACCTTCTAGCCTCGGAACGGGTGCAGATTTCGTTTTCGTTTCACACGAGAACGAGAACATTTTACAGAATAAGGGTCCTGGTGAGACTAGTTTGTTATTTCAATGGACTAGATGCAGTATACACCCAATGACTCTAGACTGGCTAGGACACATCTGTAACAACGGCCAATGTGGAATAAAGAAACTAAACTAGACAAGACAATACCAAGATGAAAGTAATTAAGGGTAGATGATCAATATGGACCGAACGAAACACAACCTGTCATGACTAATGCATCTCTCTGTGTCAGGATGGGGAGTTTCTACGACATATTATCAAGAACCACGGACCGACTCAAGACAAGAAGACATCTAAACAAGGTATTGATACGTTGCTATGTTGGTCCCCTGGGCTTCACTCACCCCCTGTGTGGTTGCAGCTGGGGGGCTGCTGAGAGAGTATTGCCTCCCCTGGGCTTCACTCACCCCCTGTGTGGTTGCAACTGGGGGGGCTGCTGAGAGAGTATTGCCTCCCATGGGCTTCACTCACCCCCTGTGTGGTTGCAGCTGGGGGGCTGCTGAGAGAGTATTCCCTGCCCTGGGCTTCACTCACCCCCTGTGTGGTTGCAGCTGAGGGGGCTGCTGAGAGAGTATTGCCTCCCCTGGGCTTCACTCACCCCACGTGTGGTTGCAGCTGGGCGGCTGCTGAGAGAGTATTCCCTCCCCTGGGCTTCACTCACCCCCTGTGTGGTTGCAGCTGAGGGGGCTGCTGAGAGAGTATTCCCTCCCCTGGGCTTCACTCACCCCACGTGTGGTTGCAGCTGGGGGGCTGCTGAGAGAGTATTCCCTCCCCTGGGCTTCACTCACCCCCTGTGTGGTTGCAGCTAGGGGGGTGCTGAGAGAGTATTGCCTCCCCTGGGCTTCACTCACCCCCTGTGTGGTTGCAGCTGGGGGAGCTGCTGAGAGAGTATTTCCTCCCTTGAGCTTCACTCACCCCCTGTGTGGTTGCAGCTGGGGGGGCTGCTGAGAGAGTATTTCCTCCCCTGGGCTTCACTCCCCCCGGTGTGGTTGCAGCTAGGGGGGCTGCTGAGAGAGTATTCCCTCCCCTGGGCTTCACTCACCCCCTGTGTGGTTGCAGCTGGGGGGGCTGCTGAGAGAGTATTTCCTCCCTTGAGCTTCACTCACCCCCTGTGTGGTTGCAGCTGGGGGGGCTGCTGAGAGAGTATTTCCTCCCCTGGGCTTCACTCCCCCCGGTGTGGTTGCAGCTAGGGGGGCTGCTGAGAGAGTATTCCCTCCCCTGGGCTTCACTCCCGGTGTGGTTGCAGCTGGGGGGGCTGCTGAGAGAGTATTCCCTCCCCTGGGCTTCACTCACCCCCTGTGTGGTTGCAGCTGGGGGGGCTGCTGAGAGAGTATTCCCTCCCCTGGGCTTCACTCACCCCCTGTGTGGTTGCAGCTGGGGGGGCTGCTGAGAGAGTATTCCCTGCCCTGGGCTTCACTCACCCCCTGTGTGGTTGCAGCTGGGGGGGCTGCTGAGAGAGTATTCCCTCCCCTGGGCTTCACTCACCCCCTGTGTGGTTGCAGCTGGGGGAGCTGCTGAGAGAGTATTCCCTCCCCTGGGCTTCACTCACCCCCTGTGTGGTTGCAGCTGGGGGAGCTGCTGAGAGAGTATTCCCTCCCCTGGGCTTCACTCACCCCCTGTGTGGTTGCAGCTGGGGGGGCTGCTGAGAGAGTATTCCCTCCCCTGGGCTTCACTCACCCCCTGTGTGGTTGCAGCTGGGGGAGCTGCTGAGAGAGTATTCCCTCCCCTGGGCTTCACTCACCCCCTGTGTGGTTGCAGCTGGGGGGGCTGCTGAGAGAGTATTGCCTCCCCTGGGCTTCACTCACCCCCTGTGTGGTTGCAGCTGGGGGGGCTGCTGAGAGAGTATTGCCTCCCCTGGCCTTCACTCACCCCCTGTGTGGTTGCAGCTGGGGGAGCTGCTGAGAGAGTATTCCCTCCCCTGGGCTTCACTCACCCCCTGTGTGGTTGCAGCTGGGGGAGCTGCTGAGAGAGTATTGCCTCCCCTGGGCTTCACTCACCCCACGTGTGGTTGCAGCTGGGGGGCTGCTGAGAGAGTATTCCCTCCCCTGGGCTTCACTCACCCCCTGTGTGGTTGCAGCTGGGGGGGCTGCTGAGAGAGTATTCCCTCCCCTGGGCTTCACTCACCCCCTGTGTGGTTGCAGCTGGGGGGCTGCTGAGAGAGTATTGCCTCCCCTGGGCTTCACTCACCCCCTGTGTGGTTGCAGCTGGGGGGGCTGCTGAGAGAGTATTGCCTCCCCTGGGCTTCACTCACCCCCTGTGTGGTTGCAGCTAGGGGGGTGCTGAGAGAGTATTCCCTCCCCTGGGCTTCACTCACCCCCTGTGTGGTTGCAGCTGGGGGGGCTGCTGAGAGAGTATTCCCTCCCCTGGGCTTCACTCACCCCCTGTGTGGTTGCAGCTGGGGGGCTGCTGAGAGAGTATTGCCTCCCCTGGGCTTCACTCACCCCCTGTGTGGTTGCAGCTGGGGGGGCTGCTGAGAGAGTATTGCCTCCCCTGGCCTTCACTCACCCCCTGTGTGGTTGCAGCTGGGGGGGCTGCTGATTGAGTATTGCCTCCCCTGGGCTTCACTCACCCCCTGTGTGGTTGCAGCTGGAGGGCTGCTGAGAGAGTATTCCCTCCCCTGGGCTTCACTCACCCCCTGTGTGGTTGCAGCTGGGGGGGCTGCTGAGAGAGTATTCCCTCCCCTGGGCTTCACTCACCCCCTGTGTGGTTGCAGCTGGGGGGGCTGCTGAGAGAGTATTGCCTCCCCTGGGCTTCACTCACCCCCTGTGTGGTTGCAGCTGGGGGGGCTGCTGAGAGAGTATTCCCTCCCCTGGGCTTCACTCACCCCCTGTGTGGTTGCAGCTGGGGGGGCTGCTGAGAGAGTATTCCCTCTCCTGGGCTTCACTCACCCCCTGTGTGGTTGCAGCTGGGGGGGCTGCTGAGAGAGTATTGCCTCCCCTGGGCTTCACTCACCCCCTGTGTGGTTGCAGCTGGGGGGGCTGCTGAGAGAGTATTCCCTCCCCTGGGCTTCACTCACCCCCTGTGTGGTTGCAGCTGGGGGGGCTGCTGAGAGAGTATTCCCTCCCCTGGGCTTCACTCACCCCCTGTGTGGTTGCAGCTGGGGGGGCTGCTGAGAGAGTATTCCCTCCCCTGGGCTTCACTCACCCCCTGTGTGGTTGCAGCTGGGGGAGCTGCTGAAGGCGGTGATGTCGGACAAGCACAAGGCCAGAGCGGTCAAGATTCAAATGAAGAAGGTGGAGCGCAGCCTCGATTGGGCCAGCACCAGTGGTGTTCTCGTGTTGGCCTGGATCCGTGACGAGTTAGCTGGGTCAACGGGGCCGCGGGACTGCAGGATCATGGAGGAGGATCCCCTACCCTGGCCAGACCGCTCACGGAGGCAGAGGGCGGAGAACAGCGGCTCTGGTATCCGGCCTGTGTTGTTGCTGTTGTCGCCCTGGGTCTTCCTGTGGGCGTATTACTGTTAGTGACAACTTATTGTTACACCGCCCAGGACTCCTTAAGGATGTTATAAAATTTATTGTTTATAAACTAAAGATTTTTGACCTTTGAACTCTTTGTTGTTGTTACCCAAGTAACACTAAAATTGTCGTATTTTTACAGACGTTTACTAATATACATAAATGAAATATACCATAGAGGTTTAAGTGTTTCTTTCAAGTGTTTATCACTGTAAGACATAATGAAGATCACTGTCGAGCACTGTGCTTTATTAAGCACTATTGAGCACTGTCGAGCACTGTGCTTTATTAAGCACTATGGAGCACTGTGCTTTATTGAGCACTGTCGAGCACTGTGCTTAATTGAGCACTGCCAAGCACTGTGTTTTCTCAAGCACGATTGAGCACTGTGCTTTATTAAGCACTGTCGAGCACTGTCCTTTATTGAGCACTGTGCTTTATTAAGTATTGAGCTCTGTCGACAACTGTGCTTTATTAAGCACTATTGAGCATTGTCGGGCACTGTGCTTTATCGGGCACAGTTGAGCACTCTGCTTTATTAAACACTGTGCTTTATTAAGCACTATTGAGCACTTTGCTTTATCAAGCACTGTCGAGCACTGTGCTTTATTGAGCACTGTCGATCACTGTCCTTTATTGAGCGCTGTCGAGCACTGTTCTTTATCAAGCACTGTCGAGCACTGTGCTTTATTGAGCACTGTCGAGCACTGTGCTTTATGGAGCACTGTCGAGCACTGTGCTTTATTGAGCACTGTCGATCACTGTCCTTTATTGAGCACTGTGCTTTATTAAGTATTGAGCTTTGTCGACAACTGTGCTTTATTAAGCACTATTGAGCATTGTCGGGCACTGTGCTTTATCGGGCACAGTTGAGCACTCTGCTTTATTAAGCACTGTGCTTTATTAAGCACTATTGAGCACTTTGCTTTATCAAGCACTGTCGAGCACTGTGCTTTATTGAGCACTGTCGATCACTGTCCTTTATTGAGCGCTGTCGAGCACTGTTCTTTATCAAGCAATGTCGAGCACTGTGCTTTATTAAGCACTGTCGAGCACTGTGCTTTATTGAGCACTGTCGAGCACTGTGCTTTATTGAGCACTGTCGATCACTGTCCTTTATTGAGCACTGTGCTTTATTAAGTATTGAGCTTTGTCGACAACTGTGCTTTATTAAGCACTATTGAGCATTGTCGGGCACTGTGCTTTATCGGGCACAGTTGAGCACTCTGCTTTATTAAGCACTGTGCTTTATTAAGCACTATTGAGCACTTTGCTTTATCAAGCACAGTCGAGCACTGTTCTTTATCAAGCACTGTCGAGCACTGTGCTTTATTAAGCACTGTGCTTTATTTAGCTCTGTCGAGCACTGTGCTTTTTCAAGCACTGTCGAGCACTGTTCTTTATCAAGCACTGTCGAGCACTGTGCTTTATTGAGCACTGTGGAGCACTGTGCTTTATTGAGCACTGTCGATCACTGTCCTTTATTGATCGCTGTCGAGCACTGTGCTTTATCAAGCACTGTCGAGCACTGTGCTTTATTAAGCACTGTCGAGCACTGTGCTTTATCAAGCACTGTCGAGCACTGTGCTTTATTGAGCGCTGTTGAGCACTGTGCTTTATTTAGCTCTGTCGAGTACTGTGCTTTATCGAGCACAGTCGAGCACTGTGCTTTATTGAGCGCTGTCGATCACTGTGCTTTATCGAGCACAGTCGAGCACTGTGCTTCATCAAGCGCTGTTGAGCACTGTGCTTTATTTAGCTCTGTCGAGCACTGTGCTTCATCAAGCGCTGTTGAGCACTGTGCTTTATTTAGCTCTGTCGAGTACTGTGCTTTATCGAGCACAGTCGAGCACTGTGCTTTATTGAGCGCTGTCGATCACTGTGCTTTATCGAGCACAGTCGAGCACTGTGCTTCATCAAGCGCTGTTGAGCACTGTGCTTTATTTAGCTCTGTCGAGCACTGTGCTTTAAAGAGCACAGTCGAGCACTGTGCTTTATCGAGCACAGTCGAGCACTGTGCTTTATCAAGCACTGTCGAGCACTGTGCTTTATCAAGCACTGTCGAGCACTGTGCTTTATTGAGCGCTGTTGAGCACTGTGCTTTATTTAGCTCTGTCGAGTACTGTGCTTTATCGAGCACAGTCGAGCACTGTGCTTTATTGAGCGCTGTCGATCACTGTGCTTTATTAAGCACTGTCGAGCACTGTGCTTTATTGAGCACTGTCGAGCACTGTGCTTTATTGAGCACTGTCGAGCACTGTGCTTTATTGAGCACAGTCGAGCACTGTGCTTTATCGAGCACAGTCGAGCACTGTGCTTTATTGAGCACTGTCAAGCACTGTGCTTTATCGAGCACTGTGCTTTATTGAGCACTGTCGAGCACTGTGCTTTATTGAGTACTAGTTGGCACTGTGTTTTTTGAGCACTATTGAGCACTGTGCAACCCGGAACCGTAGATCCACTTTATTTGCCGCTGTAGTGGGCAATATAGGCCTATGTTCGCTCTAAGAGGGCCCAGGGTTTACTGGTGTAGCCTCCCGCTTCGTCGCCTCTCACCCCCTCCACCTACCATCATATTACTCTTTTACCTGTGAAGTTGTCCTCCAGCTGTCCTCCCGCAGGTTATAGTGAAGCGTCGGACAAACCAGGAGAGACGTCTTGAGGTGATGTCGACGTCATGGCGCGATGTGACCTCCAGCTGTCCTCCCGCACGGTATAGTGAAGCGTCGGGCAAACCAAGAGAGACGTCTTGAGGTGATGTCGACGTCATGGCGCGATGTGACCTCCAGCTGTCCTCCCGCACGGTATAGTGAAGCGTCGGACAAACCAAGAGAGACGTCTTGAGGTGATGTCGACGTCATAGCGCGATGTGACCTCCAGCTGTCCTCCCGCAGGGTATAGTGAAGCGTCGGACAAACCAAGAGAGACGTCTTGAGGTGATGTCGACGTCATGGCGCGATGTGACCTCCAGCTGTCCTCCCGCACGGTATAGTGAAGCGTCGGACAAACCAAGAGAGACGTCTTGAGGTGATGTCGACGTCATGGCGCGATGTGACCTCCAGCTGTCCTCCCGCAGGGTATAGTGGAGCGTCGGGCAAACCAAGAGAGACGTCTTGAGGTGATGTCGACGTCATGGCGCGATGTGACCTCCAGCTGTCCTCCCGCACGGTATAGTGAAGCGTCGGACAAACCAAGAGAGACGTCTTGAGGTGTTGTCGACGTCATGGCGCGATGTGACCTCCAGCTGTCCTCCCGCAGGGTATAGTGAAGCGTCGGGCAAACCAAGAGAGACGTCTTGAGGTGTTGTCGACGTCATGGCGCGATGTGACCTCCAGCTGTCCTCCCGCAGGTATAGTGAAGCGTCGGGCAAACCAGGAGAGACGTCTTGAGGTGATGTCGACGTCATGGCGCGATGTGACCTCCAGCTGTCCTCCCGCAGGTATAGTGAAGCGTCGGGCAAACCAAGAGAGACGTCTTGAGGTGTTGTCGACGTCATGGCGCGATGTGACCTCCAGCTGTCCTCCCGCAGGGTATAGTGAAGCGTCGGGCAAACCAAGAGAGACGTCTTGAGGTGATGTCGACGTCATGGCGCGATGTGACCTCCAGCTGTCCTCCCGCAGGGTATAGTGAAGCGTCGGGCAAACCAAGAGAGACGTCTTGAGGTGATGTCGACGTCATGGCGCGATGTGACCTCCAGCTGTCCTCCCGCAGGGTATAGTGAAGCGTCGGGCAAACCAAGAGAGACGTCTTGAGGTGATGTCGACGTCATGGCGCGATGTGACCTCCAGCTGTCCTCCCGCACGGTATAGTGAAGCGTCGGGCAAACCAAGAGAGACGTCTTGAGGTGTTGTCGACGTCATGGCGCGATGTGACCTCCAGCTGTCCTCCCGCAGGGTATAGTGAAGCGTCTGGCAAACCAAGAGAGACGTCTTGAGGTGATGTCGACGTCATGTCGCGATGTGACCTCCAGCTGTCCTCCCGCACGGTATAGTGAAGCGTCGGGCAAACCAAGAGAGACGTCTTGAGGTGTTGTCGACGTCATGGCGCGATGTGACCTCCAGCTGTCCTCCCGCAGGGTATAGTGAAGCGTCTGGCAAACCAAGAGAGACGTCTTGAGGTGATGTCGACGTCATGTCGCGATGTGACCTCCAGCTGTCCTCCCGCGGGGTATAGTGAAGCGTCGGGCAAACCAAGAGAGACGTCTTGAGGTGATGTCGACGTCATGGCGCGATGTGACCTCCAGCTGTCCCCCCGCACGGTATAGTGAAGCGTCGGGCAAACCAAGAGAGACGTCTTGAGGTGATGTCGACGTCATGGCGCGATGTGACCTCCAGCTGTCCCCCCGCACGGTATAGTGAAGCGTCGGGCAAACCAAGAGAGACGTCTTGAGGTGATGTCGACGTCATAGCGCGATGTGACCTCCAGCTGTCCTCCCGCAGGGTATAGTGAAGCGTCTGGCAAACCAAGAGAGACGTCTTGAGGTGATGTCGACGTCATGTCGCGATGTGACCTCCAGCTGTCCTCCCGCACGGTATAGTGAAGCGTCGGGCAAACCAAGAGAGACGTCTTGAGGTGTTGTCGACGTCATGGCGCGATGTGACCTCCAGCTGTCCTCCCGCACGGTATAGTGAAGCGTCGGGCAAACCAAGAGAGACGTCTTGAGGTGATGTCGACGTCATGGCGCGATGTGACCTCCAGCTGTCCTCCCGCAGGTATAGTGAAGCGTCGGGCAAACCAAGAGAGACGTCTTGAGGTGATGTCGACGTCATGGCGCGATGTGACCTCCAGCTGTCCTCCCGCAGGGTATAGTGAAGCGTCGGGCAAACCAAGAGAGACGTCTTGAAATGATGTCAACGTCATGGCGCGATGTGACCTCCAGCTGTCCTCCCGCAGGGTATAGTGGAGCGTCGGTCAAACCAGGAGAGACATCTTGAGGTGATGTCGACGTCATGGCGCGATGTGACCTCCAGCTGTCCTCCCGCAGGTATAGTGAAGCGTCGGGCAAACCAAGAGAGACGTCTTGAGGTGATGTCGACGTCATAGCGCGATGTGACCTCCAGCTGTCCTCCCGCAGGTATAGTGAAGCGTCGGGCAAACCAAGAGAGACGTCTTGAGGTGATGTCGACGTCATGGCGCGATGTGACCTCCAGCTGTCCTCCCGCAGGTTATAGTGAAGCGTCGGGCAAACCAAGAGAGACGTCTTGAGGTGATGTCGACGTCATGGCGCGATGTGACCTCCAGCTGTCCTCCCGCAGGTTATAGTGAAGCGTCGGGCAAACCAAGAGAGACGTCTTGAGGTGATGTCGACGTCATGGCGCGATGTGACCTCCAGCTGTCCTCCCGCAGGTTATAGTGAAGCGTCGGGCAAACCAAGAGAGACGTCTTGAGGTGATGTCGACGTCATAGCGCGATGTGACCTCCAGCTGTCCTCCCGCAGGGTATAGTGAAGCGTCGGGCAAACCAAGAGAGACGTCTTGAGGTGATGTCGACGTCATGGCGCGATGTGACCTCCAGCTGTCCTCCCGCAGGTATAGTGAAGCGTCGGGCAAACCAAGAGAGACGTCTTGAGGTGATGTCGACGTCATGGCGCGATGTGACCTCCAGCTGTCCTCCCGCAGGTAAAGTGAAGCGTCGGGCAAACCAAGAGAGACGTCTTGAGGTGATGTCGACGTCATGGCGCGATGTGACCTCCAGCTGTCCTCCCGCAGGGTATAGTGAAGCGTCGGACAAACCAGGAGAGACGTCTTGAGGTGATGTCGACGTCATGGCGCGATGTGACCTCCAGCTGTCCTCCCGCAGGTATAGTGAAGCGTCGGGCAAACCAAGAGAGATGTCTTGAGGTGATGTCGACGTCATGGCGCGATGTGACCTCCAGCTGTCCTCCCGCAGGGTATAGTGAAGCGTCGGGCAAACCAAGAGAGACGTCTTGAGGTGATGTCGACGTCATGGCGCGATGTGACCTCCAGCTGTCCTCCCGCACGGAATAGTGAAGCGTCGGGCAAACCAAGAGAGACGTCTTGAGGTGATGTCGACGTCATGGCGCGATGTGACCTCCAGCTGTCCTCCCGCAGGGTATAGTGAAGCGTCGGGCAAACCAAGAGAGACGTCTTGAGGTGATGTCGACGTCATGGCGCGATGTGACCTCCAGCTGTCCTCCCGCAGGGTATAGTGAAGCGTCGGGCAAACCAAGAGAGACGTCTTGAGGTGATGTCGACGTCATGGCGCGATGTGACCTCCAGCTGTCCTCCCGCAGGTATAGTGAAGCGTCGGGCAAACCAAGAGAGACGTCTTGAGGTGATGTCGACGTCATGGCGCGATGTGACCTCCAGCTGTCCTCCCGCAGGGTATAGTGAAGCGTCGGGCAAACCAAGAGAGACGTCTTGAGGTGATGTTGACGTCATGGCGCGATGTGACCTCCAGCTGTCCTCCCGCAGGTATAGTGAAGCGTCGGGAAAACCAAGAGAGACGTCTTTACAGTTTTGGGTCATCTATTGAAACTGATCATATTTATAATTATATGTGGAAAGGAGACGGTTGTGGATTCTTCTTCTGAGCGTCGAGAGCGACGTGTTAGAATATGTTTTTGAAAGATATCTGTTCCAAAGGCTGCTAGCTGTAATTGTGAATGATTTGTTGCATTTTACTGTACGGTGTTTTGGTATTTGAACTGTATTTGATGTGTGTCTATTTGTGCGATTATGAACACTTCCCATGCGAATAAAAGATTGAAAGAAGTACGAAGGGCATTGGGACATCATTATTTTGGGTACTAATACTACAATGGACAGAGTGCGCCTGTCAAATAGTTTAAGCCATGTAAGCTTGACTTAATATGGCGTAATTTGTTTGTCACGTCTGAGGTCGGAAAGAAATCTAATGCATGCGTTTTGTACTCTGCAGTTTAATAAGATCATGTAAATATTTGAAAAAAATATTGATATGTAGCCTAGTTATTTTCTTGTCTCTGTTGTTTACATTCGGCGGAACAGTGTACGGTAGACTCATCACCGGTAGACCTCCAAAGCAGAGTGGCACCTGTGGCTGTACCATCCATCTACATCACATGATCTACAAGATGACACAGATTTGCTAGCTGTTGATGCCGCACTTTACCACTCCTACGAGATGTTGGCACACAGGTGAATATGCCCTGTCGTAGTAAGTTCACTATGTGTACGCCAGCGACACTAAATGTCGTAGCCAGTGCAAGTACATTCCAATAAAAATCAGCCCAACACTGAATGCTTTATCATCGCCAGTCAAATTTGATCAGGTACAGGTAGCACCCAAGAAGAAGGCTTGCTTATCGGTTGATGACAGTTCGACTGATTCTGATGCAATGAGTAGCTCCAGTCTTTTTCAATCAAGTAGTGAAAACATGATATCAAGTGATGAGGAACGAAGCAATCAAGTACAATTTAATAATTCTATGATAGTTTGGTTGTACAACAGACTCCACAAAGGTATATTGGTGTACCTTCTAGGGATGACATCGGGTACCCGCCTCCAAATATTAACCCGGAGCCGTTTTTCGGGTCCGGGTAATACTTTAGTAGGTTTCTAGGCTAAATTTACGCGGCAGTATTGCTGCGGTCGATTCCGGTGGAGCCAGCAGGTACGGCAGGCGCCTACCCTTCCACAACACGTGACTCGACGGGGAACAGAACAGACGCGAACCTACTTGCATTAGTTACTGGTTGTTCTTTATTTAACACTCTGGTGAGTATTCTGGCTAATACTTGTTCCATTACTGTTTATTTTCCTTAAAATGTCATATTTTATGTACGCGCTTCTATTGTGTATTGAGAAAGTTTTTTTTACTCGACGTGATTACTGCAGTAATCACGCTGGTTTGGTGGTTTGCGTCAAAAGATTGATATGAACCAGCTTCCCTTCAAGTATTTTGTTGCTGCCATAGTGTCTAAGTGACATGTTAATAGTGTATACTTGGAGAGGCCAAAAGGCTGAGTTAATTGGAACTCAGAACAAGATAAAACATGTTCTAGTGAGGGGAAAGGTACAGAAGGACACTCACTAGAACATGTTTTATCTTGTTCTGAGTTCCAATTGACATGTTAATAGCATGAAGAAGTACAATAATTTACAACCAACAAAAATATTTTACAAATTTTCTTTGTTTAAGGAAACAGTTTAGGTCATGGTTCTTGTTAATTTGTGATTTGTAAAACTCTTTTAATTGGAAATTGTTCAGTAGGTACCATAGGTTTTATTTTTATTCCTTCTTAGTTTTATAACTAAGATACATTGAAGTATGCAAATATACATTCAGAAGCCCATTTGACAGCAGGTAGTTATTTCTCTATAAAGTGATTCTCTCAAGTCATCAGTTAAATGTGTGTAGACCTACATTAATAAAAATAAGAACACATGTAAACATTAAAATACCCATATGGTCTGAATGTTAAGTTGTAAAGTACCTAATCTTAAGAATAATAATTTTAATGAATTATAAAAGGTGCTTATAAGACATGTTTAGTATGTACAGTATTGACCTTACACATCATACAGTTTACTATTACATATACTATATTTACTTCAAGCTAAAATTTAATAAATGCCCAACAAATTGTAGCCCACCAGTATGTGTTGTGTATGCCTACAGTATACTGCAATTTCAATGTACATATTAGCTTTGAACCATTATGTGGGTGACAATAAAACTCTATCAATCTATCAATATAGTACTATTTAATTTTACCTTATATTTATATGATAGTGATATTTAGGCTTCATAGATCATGTCACATATTTTTGGCAATAATGCTCATGTGCAAGAGATCTGGGTGGTTGGGGTGTCATTACATATCAGTACAAGAGATAACTGTTCTAGATCCTACTTGTACTATACAAATGTAGTGTATCAGTATTTATTATCTTCCCACTCAGCTACTTAGGATTCTGAAAAGCTAGAAAAAAGGCTAAATGTGACAGGGTTTCTAAAATTATTTAGATAACACACATAGATATTCATTGATAAGACACTGGGGCTTTGTGTGTGAAGATTGACATTTTTGATTGTCTTTGATTGTGACTTGATTTGAGTGGCGGCTTCAAATTTTTTGTGGCCCTTGCATCCTACATTCAATTATTGATTAATTTAACAAATAAAAAAAATATTTAACTCCCAAAATGTCATTGCATTTTCTATTAAGTGTGTTATATAACTGCTCTCATAGAGCACATGAAAAATCTCTACATTTTTGGACGTTTCAAAGTCAGGGCTGGCCACACAAAATATTCCTTATTTTCTGCCAGTGAGATGCATCTGCAGCTGTATTTGCGACAAGCATTTTTTGTTAGCATTCCATTTTTTACATATGAATTGACAGTGCTATCTTTGAATGGGCATTTCATTTCAAGAACATGTGTGTCGGAGATACCATCTGGAGATACCCCAATGACAGGTTAACTGCTGTTCAACACATTTCAAGAACATGCGTGTCGGAGATACCATCTGGAGATGCCCCAATGACAGGTAAACTGCTGTTCAACACATTTCAAGAACATGTGTGTCGGAGATACCATCTGGAGATGCCCCAATGACAGGTTAACTGCTGTTCAACACATTTCAAGAACATGCGTGTTGGAGATACCATCTGGAGATGCCCCAATGACAGGTTAACTGCTGTTCAACACATTTCAAGAACATGCGTGTTGGAGATACCATCTAGAGATGCCCCAATGACAGGTTAACTGCTGTTCAACACATTTCAAGAACATGCGTGTTGGAGATACCATCTGGAGATGCCCCAATGACAGATAAACTGCTGTTCAACACATTTCAAGAACATGTGTGTCGGAGATACCATCTGGAGATGCCCCAATGACAGGTAAACTGCTGTTCAACACATTTCAACAACATGCGTGTTGGAGATACCATCTGGAGATGCCCAAATGACAGGTAAACTGCTGTTCAACACATTTCAAGAACATGTGTGTCGGAGATACCATCTGGAGATGCCCCAATGACAGGTAAACTGCTGTTCAACACATTTCAAGAACATGCGTGTTGGAGATACCATCTGGAGATGCCCAAATGACAGGTAAACTGCTGTTCAACACATTTCAAGAACACATGTGTCGGAGATACCATCTGGAGATACCCCAATGACAGGTAAACTGCTGTTCAACACATTTCAAGAACACATGTGTCGGAGATACCATCTGGAGATACCCCAATGACAGGTAAACTGCTGTTCAACACATTTCAAGAACATATGTGTCGGAGATACCATCTGGAGATGCCCCAATGACAGGTAAACTGCTGTTCAACACATTTCAAGAACACATGTGTCGGAGATACCATCTGGAGATGCCCCAATGACAGGTAAACTGCTGTTCAACACATTTCAAGAACATGTGTGTCGGAGATACCATCTGGAGATGCCCCAATGACAGGTTAACTGCTGTTCAACACATTTCAAGAACATGTGTGTCGGAGATACCATCTGGAGATGCCCCAATGACAGGTTAACTGCTGTTTAACACATTTCAAGAACATGTGTGTCGGAGATACCATCTGGAGATGCCCCAATGACAGGTAAACTGCTGTTCAACACATTTCAAGAACATGCGTGTTGGAGATACCATCTGGAGATGCCCCAATGACAGGTAAACTGCTGTTCAACACATTTCAAGAACACATGTGTCGGAGATACCATCTGGAGATACCCCAATGACAGGTAAACTGCTGTTCAACACATTTCAAGAACATATGTGTCGGAGATACCATCTGGAGATACCCCAATGACAGGTTAACTGCTGTTCAACACATTTCAAGAACATGTGTGTCACAGATACCATCTGGAGATGCCCCAATGACAGGTAAACTGCTGTTCAACACATTCCAAGAACATATGTGTCGGAGATACCATCTGGAGATGCCCCAATGACAGGTAAACTGCTGTTCAACACATTTCAAGAACATGCGTGTTGGAGATACCATCTGGAGATGCCCCAATGACAGGTAAACTGCTGTTCAACACATTTCAAGAACATGTGTGTCGGAGATACCATCTGGAGATGCCCCAATGACAGGTAAACTGCTGTTCAACACATTTCAAGAACATGTGTGTCGGAGATACCATCTGGAGATGCCCCAATGACAGGTTAACTGCTGTTCAACACATTTCAAGAACATGTGTGTCGGAGATACCGTCTGGAGATGCCCCAATGACAGGTAAACTGCTGTTCAACACATTTCAAGAACATGCGTGTCGGAGATACCGTCTGGAGAGGCCCCAATGACAGGTAAACTGCTGTTCAACACATTTCAAGAACATGTGTGTCGGAGATACCGTCTGGAGATGCCCCAATGACAGGTTAACTGCTGTTCAACACATTTCAAGAACATGCGTGTTGGAGATACCATCTGGAGATGCCCCAATGACAGGTAAACTGCTGTTAAACACATTTCAAGAACATGTGTGTCGGAGATACCATCTGGAGATGCCCCAGTGACAGGTAAACTGCTGTTCAACACATTTCAAGAACATGTGTGACGGAGATACCATCTGGAGATGCCCCAATGACAGGTTAACTGCTGTTCAACACAAACCCAATTTTTTTTAAATTTTGTCCCCAATTTCTTTTCTACTACAGCAAGTACTCGTGGTTCCAACACTGTCCCTCTTTTTATTGGTGTTGTTTCAACAATTTTAGATCCCAAGATAGTTTCTTCTAGTGATCCATCTGGTGAATGACAATGAGCCACCTCATAGATTTTGGATGCAGTTATGCGACCATAACGTAGTTTAAACCACAATGAATTGGACTGAGACCGGGTTTTTAGTTCAGCATCACTACATGTAGTGTCAACAAGGTATGGCTTACAAAACTCGATGAAACTTTCTGGAGTACCCGTACTCCCACCACTTTCACGGAACTTCCAGATGAGGTTACTCATCATAAGCATTTCTTCCTTGCTGGTGGGGGTGTGATGTTTAGAAAGTTGGCCCTCTGAATTTTCCTCCACCCTTCTTGTCACGACTTCCATCATGAAAGTATTTGATCATCTTCTTTCCGAATTGAACTATTCACTTTGTTTCTAGTCAAGTCGCATGATTTTATAAATTTCAGGCTTGTCCCAACACCTCCAGTAACACTGGACCGATGCAGGTGATGGCTCTTCACTCCGTCTGTGTACCCACATCATGAGTGCACAGGCTTGTCCCAACACCTCCAGTAACACTGGACTGATGCAGGTGATGGCTCTTCACTCCGTCTGTGTACCCACATCATGAGTGCACAGGCTTGTCCCAACACCTCCAGTAACACTGGACTGATGCAGGTGATGGCTCTTCACTCCGTCTGTGTACCCACATCATGAGTGCACAGGCTTGTCCCAACACCTCCAGTAACACTGGACTGATGCAGGTGATGGCTCTTCACTCCGTCTGTGTACCCACATCATGAGTGCACAGGCTTGTCCCAACACCTCCAGTAACACTGGACTGATGCAGGTGATGGCTCTTCACTCCGTCTGTGTACCCACATCATGAGTGCACAGGCTTGTCCCAACACCTCCAGTAACACTGGACTGATGCAGGTGATGGCTCTTCACTCCGTCTGTGTACCCACATCATGAGTGCACAGGCTTGTCCCAACACCTCCAGTAACACTGGACTGATGCAGGTGATGGCTCTTCACTCCGTCTGTGTACCCACATCATGAGTGCACAGGCTTGTCCCAACACCTCCAGTAACACTGGACTGATGCAGGTGATGGCTCTTCACTCCGTCTGTGTACCCACATCATGAGTGCACAGGCTTGTCCCAACACCTCCAGTAACACTGGACTGATGCAGGTGATGGCTCTTCACTCCGTCTGTGTACCCACATCATGAGTGCACAGGCTTGTCCCAACACCTCCAGTAACACTGGACTGATGCAGGTGATGGCTCTTCACTCCGTCTGTGTACCCACATCATGAGTGCACAGGCTTGTCCCAACACCTCCAGTAACACTGGACTGATGCAGGTGATGGCTCTTCACTCCGTCTGTGTACCCACATCATGAGTGCACAGGCTTGTCCCAACACCTCCAGTAACACTGGACTGATGCAGGTGATGGCTCTTCACTCCCTCTGTGTACCCACATCATTAGTGCAATTGCATGTTTGCACCCACCTTAAACAAATCATGTCTTGAGACAGAACTTTGTATTTCATTATAGCCTTACATAGTATGATATTTCAAATTCTACTGTAGGGTACACTCATACACTCGTGTTATACTCATTTATAATGAAAGGGGGATCAAAATCTTAAATTTCCAGAAGAAAAGTTACCTAAGAAAGTATACAAGGGGCCGTCCATAAATGATGTCACACCATTTTTGACCAAATAAGACCCCCTCCCTCCCCCCTTGTCAAAGCCAGTCACAACAAGTGTGACACCCCTCCCTTTAATGATGTCAAAAAACAAATTTACTGCCCCCCTCCCCCCCCCACCACGACATGCCAACATAAAAAAAAAACTGGGACAAAATCAGTTACATGGAGATCAAATATTTGTATTTTTCTTTATTTTCTACATTTGCACAGCTCCTAGTTACTGGTCATTCGTCCATGGCGAAACTCAGCAGGTGGCGCATTCTAGTGGCTAAAAACTAGTTTGGGAAATGTGTGAAACTGTGGGATTATTTGAAAAATGTAGAATACTGAAAAAGAAACTGCACTAAAAAATGGCATTATATGCAGTGCATGCATGGATGTCACAGAAAGCCTGACCCCTCCACCCCCCCCCCCCCCCCAAATAGTGTGTCATCATTTATGGACGGCCCCCAAGGAAAGGTGAGAATTGGTATCCAACGACATTAGAACATCAAGTAGGTCGGGGGGCGGGGGGCAAGGTAGTGTAGAAAGCCTTGTGCATAGTCGTTTTCATATTCAGTAAGTTGAGTCTAGTTTAGTTAGTTTAGTCTATGAATTGGCCCCTTAATTTCTAGAGATTTGTAACTTAATTTAATTTGGTTTTAAAATGTTAAGCCTAGATAGACAAAATGAGAGATAAATAAATGATACCTTCATTTAACGTCAATACGCAATTCAAACATGGTACGTTTCACATTATTACATTAACACAGTTACAAAGCTAATACCTGGTACCTAATAATAATTAATCATTAGCTCCTTTGCCCCACCCCTTAGGACAATGACAGCTATACGGACATAAAATCATACGATGCAGCACAATCTTGACGAATATCTCTTCAATATCTTCATTTGTATTAACTCTACTGAGTAACACTTCATTTGTCCTTTATGCTCGGGAGTTACTCTCGCTTTGACGGTACATAGGGACCCTGGGTTCTTCTCTCGCTTGACTTGTACATAGGGACCCTGGGTTCTTCTCTCGCTTGACTTGTACATAGGGACCCTGGGTTCTTCTCTCGCTTGACTTGTACATAGGGACCCTGGGTTCTTCTCTCGCTTGACTTGTACATAGGGACCCTGGGTTCTTCTCTCGCTTGACTTGTACATAGGGACCCTGGGTTCTTCTCTCGCTTGACTTGTACATAGGGACCCTGGGTTCTTCTCTCGCTTGACTTGTACATAGGGACCCTGGGTTCTTCTCTCGCTTGACTTGTACATAGGGACCCTGGGTTCTTCTCTCGCTTGACTTGTACATAGGGACCCTGGGTTCTTCTCTCGCTTGACTTGTACATAGGGACCCTGGGTTCTTCTCTCGCTTGACTTGTACATAGGGACCCTGGGTTCTTCTCTCGCTTGACTTGTACATAGGGACCCTGGGTTCTTCTCTCGCTTGACTTGTACATAGGGACCCTGGGTTCTTCTCTCGCTTGACTTGTACATAGGGACCCTGGGTTCTTCTCTCGCTTGACTTGTACATAGGGACCCTGGGTTCTTCTCTCGCTTGACTTGTACATAGGGACCCTGGGTTCTTCTCTCGCTTGACTTGTACATAGGGACCCTGGGTTCTTCTCTCGCTTGACTTGTACATAGGGACCCTGGGTTCTTCTCTCGCTTGACTTGTACATAGGGACCCTGGGTTCTTCTCTCGCTTGACTTGTACATAGGGACCCTGGGTTCTTCTCTCGCTTGACTTGTACATAGGGACCCTGGGTTCTTCTCTCGCTTGACTTGTACATAGGGACCCTGGGTTCTTCTCTCGCTTGACTTGTAGGGAGCCTACAGCTTCGTATACATAACTTTCTCGACCACATCTACAAATTGCATCAATAAATATTTATATGAAGAGAAGTATAATCAATGACTGATATTTTTATATTGAGACACCTATGCCCCTGCCTATTGCCATCGGTCCGAGTAGGCCAATCTTTAAATCGGCCTACCTAACCTGCCTACCTTGTATTCTTTACGCCTCGCAGTTCTGCTCCAACAAACTGTTGACTACTGCTTAAATATGGTGCCACCATCAAGCTGTCAACTTTTGGTAAATTGGTTTAATTAACTTTTACAAATAATTCGGCTGTCATAGGGATTTTGTGTTTAGATAAGCGTAGCGAAGCGGAGTGAATCTCTCCATACAACTCGATCGGCGCTTTGTCTGTGTGTACGTATATGTATGTCTGTATGTATGTATGTGCGCTAAATTTTGTTCGTCACGCACAGGTCAAACGGCTTGACGTATTTGGCTGAAATTTTCGGTCAACATTTTTGACTACTAAACTCGATGCTGTTAACATAACCAGCATAATTCGTGAAAATGCCAACCTACAAAAAATTAATTTCTGAAAAATAAAATTCGTTTATTTATTTAATTAAATTAAAAATTACAAACGGATTTTATTGATATTTCACTTGTAGATTACCAACAACAATACCTACACTTGACAATAGTTTCAAAATTGTAAGTTCATCCGCCATGTTATAAAAAAATATTGTTTTTTTACGGTAATAATGTTTTCATTTTTACAGTGTTCCACCAATATCATTTGCATTTGCGGATCTTTGCAGTTAGATGCACATAGTATACACAAAAATAGCGTACGCAATCATACCTTTCTCAAAAATATTTGGAATCTTGATAGCTGTCACAAAAAGTCTACAATGACGAAAGATGCCAACCTACAAAAAATAAGTTACTGAAAAACATGTTTTTTAATTTATTTAATTTAATTAAAACTTACACACGGATATAAATGATTTTTTGCATGTAGGTTCACATTAATAGTACTAACACTCGACAATAGTTTCAAAATTGTAGCTTAAACCGCCATGTTGTAAAAAAATATTGTTTATTTACAGCTATAATTGTCTTCATTTTTACAGTGTTCCACCGATATGATTCGCATTTGCGGACCATTGAAGTTAGATGCACATAGTATGATGCCGAAATGGCTTACTCAGTCAGACCTTTCTCACTATGTATTTGTAATTTTGATAGCTATCAAAGAATGGCTTCAATGACGTATTATGTTTTATGACGTTCACGGCAAACATGCAAAAGTTAACAACGAACTTATCGACAAATTAAAAAGCTTTTATTATGATTTTAATGCGGTTTTTGTAAGATGAAACAATATTACATTTGAGATATAGCCTGTATCTGGGTCAGTTGCAAAATAGTTGTATAGTTGATGTCCCAGCACTTTATGATTTTTTTAATTGAAAAGTAAATATTATATCTTACTTTCAATAGTTCCACCATCTAACCGAATTATAGTCGAGATAAAAGACGAAGTTTTATTTTAGTTTGGCTTCTCGGATTTCTAAATATTTGGAAAAAACTATGACAATGCGTGGAAAAGTGCTTGTCCCAGGCTACAAAACCATGTTTGAAAGCTACTCATAAACTACTAAATCTTTTTTTAATTTAAATTTTAATACTATTAACTATCTCTCAATTAGTTAATACATCATGTGACAAATGTTGTTTTAATATTTTTAACCATCTAATCTACTTTCAGTGTGTTTGATTCTTATCCCAAGGTTTTTGTCCATTCTGTTACGTCCATTCTGTTACAAGTAATTTTGGGGAAATTAATATCACTAGTTTAAAGTTGGTCACACTGTTAGCTTCTTTGTTAAATACACTAGAAACTGCTACATCATTGAGGTGCTACTTTTACACAGAAGCCAACTTTTTGGTGCATCAGCATGGGAGAGCACGAAGTGTAACCATTCGTTTTCCATTCTGTTACACATGTAAGTGTCATTAATTTGAACAAATTATCAAACACTATAGTTTAGTTTATTGTTATGTATATCATGTACTATAATGCAAGTAAAACCATTCAGTGTTTCATGATGGTTACTGAAATATAAATATTTTGAGGTTAGGATGTCCAATCTGTTACAGTCCATTCTGTTACATTTCAATTGTAACAGAATGGACATTCTCGTAACAGAATGGACACAATTGAATTATACCGTCTAGTTTGAGAGTTAAATTAGTTAATAGGATTTTTTACAGTATGGCTATGCCAGCAAAGGAACGAATGAGGATGTGTCGAGAGCGCATTAAGGCTAATTATGCCAAAAATGAAGAAATTAAGAAAAAAGATCGGGAATAAAGGCTGCAAAGAAGAAAAAAATAACAGAGTACTCAAGTCGCGAGCAAAAGAAAATCAGATTGAAGTGGAAGCAAGTAAATGAGATACAAAGAAAGAAAATGAAAGCTGTTTTGGCTGAAGGTCGTAGGGAATTCCCAAACACTCCACCTGAAAATCCCGATGCTTATGATCCCAGGCCAGTACCGGTAATTGAACTACACACTACATCAAGTAAAAAAAAAGGAGCCTGTAAGAATTTGAAAAGAGATCGAAGTGCCACATATCGTGAAAATCTGTGGCTTCGGGCGGAAGTAGAAACGTTAAAGCGAAAAATTGAGTGCTACCGAAAACAAAAATATCGTGAACAACATTCCCTCTTAAAAAGCAATGATGTACATAGACACCAAAATCTAGAACTAGGCGCTTTGTTAAGAGGTATCTTCCTGGTGTACTGACACCTCGTAGAAAAAATGTTGCAAGGCAACTGTTTGGATATCATGCATCATCATTTAGCACATCTTTATACGTGTTATTGCTAATGTCCTTTCCGTTACGTTATGTCCTTTCTGTTACAGCAAGTGTTATGCAAAATGTTACAATACCACGGATATTTTGGTAATTAATTATTTGCTAATTCAATTACAGTGAGTGTGACCTATAGTCCACAATTGTTTTAATTTTATTTTATCCTAATTTCTTTATGTTATGTTGAAGTTAACATTCTCAAGTGGAGGAACTTGTGTCAATCATTACAAATAATATTACAATTGTAACTTTTCTATTAAATATTGATACAAATATATGTTGTTATCATCAGGAATTGTGTAACATATGTACTACTGCTGAGCATTTACGAAAAATGTAATTTGTTCACATTTAGATTAATGTATATTTCATGGTAACGGAAAGGACAAATTTATACACATTTCTGCCTTATACTCCTGAATCTATGCAAAAAATAATAAATATTAGGTGGCCTGTACTGGAAATGAATAATTTAAATGTTAAGGAATATGCACAAATAAACGTTTCATTAAAAATACACCAAAAGAAAATCAAACTTCCAACTCCCCAATTATACAACTATTTTACAACTGACCCATCTACAATATGTAATTTTTATACACATATAAGTTTAATAGTTTATGAATTAGAGCCTATTGAGTGGACCACGGTCAAACAAAATTATGCGTAAATCCGCTGAAAAATCAACTTGAAGGTTTTAATTCATTTAAAGAAAACTTCATAACGGATTTAAATATTATTTCGTGCAATTATTGGCAACACGTCGAAAAATAATATACACAAGTTCTAAGGTTTTAACTGAAACCGCCATCTTGTAAACACAAATTTTGTTTGTTATAATGGTATTTTTTTTGTAAGAGTAATATGATATGCATAGAGAGTTTATTTATATTTACAAAAAAAAAAAACGCTCATCTGGCAACGCGGAGCGTTTTCCTAGTAGCCACAAAACTGTCGTACGTGCTATAGAGCTGTGTGTGACAGGATGCAAGACACATTTAATAGAATAGTTGTTTCTACTGAACTTGATATTACCAATGTAAACATAACAGCTTTCAAGGCTTTTTTTAAAATCTCTATTAAGGTAGCACCTACCTACTTGTACGACAGCAAGTGTGTTTGAGCGTGTATGGTGGATAGTATGCTATGGAGACTGGAAGTCAGTGTATCTGTGAGGGTGCGACTGCAGGGGCGGACAGGCCCACCGGGCAACCGGGCAAATGCCCGGTGGCCTGCCTGTTTTGGCCCAAATTTGGCCTGGTCCGACTGGAACAGGCAT
This sequence comes from Isoperla grammatica, assembly GCA_945910005.1. Classification (NCBI taxonomy): domain Eukaryota; kingdom Metazoa; phylum Arthropoda; class Insecta; order Plecoptera; family Perlodidae; genus Isoperla; species Isoperla grammatica. The sequence goes on from OX246744.1 coordinate 38,196,081, forward strand.
AAACTAAACTGCCTGGCGCCGGCGGTAAGTTGCTGCGCTGGCAGTGCTGCCCACCGTGTACCTGTGAGTGAAGAAAACACTAATCTACTAATAACAATCGGATAGTTGTGTGCGCTGCCCGGCATAGGCGTGCACAGGAGGGGGCAAAGGGGGCAGTTTCCCCCCCATTAGGATAGGTGTTTTTTTTGCAGAATGAGGCATTAGATTGGAAAATCATATTTAGTGGCGCTTTGCTCGCAAGTCACAACACAGTTGAAATGTCTATAAATATATTCCTCAAACTTTCACTGTTTCTGCAACTGCCTTGCCCGTTTGGCTCGGGAAAGAATAGGTCCAGGGACAGTGCCTGTCGAAAGAGGCGACAAAAATGATGACGTATATGACATAATGGTTCTAATTTTATCTGAAGTCCTAGATTGGTTTGACTTTGGAATGAGCTGACCGGAGTCAACATCACCTGTTGCCCTAACACCAAAATTTTGGCTTTGTGACTGACCACTATACCATCACTTTGTAACAATGATATCACTGATAAAATTAAACCATTCAACAGACAACCTGTATTCCTCCTAAATTGCTTAAAAACACATTAAAAAGCGCCTGTTTTAAAAAAATCGCCTGCGGCGCTTTTTTGTAGTGAGTATCCCCCCCCCCCCCACACCTGGAGGGTGTGGGGCGCCACCGGGAAGTACTTTGGCCGGGAATTTATTGTGCCCCCCCATTGATCAACCTCTGCGCACGCCTCAGTCCCTCCCACAGAACAATGTAAGTTTTTGCTGACAATTTTATATTCTTTACCAATTATGTATAACACTATGTTACTGTTAAGAAAATATAGATTTCACGATAAACTTTCGCCTTCCATTGTCAATAATATACTCAAAAATCAATGGGCTTACATGTGCAAGTTTGAAATTTAAATTTCTTTAAATCCAAGTCCCTCCCCCCCCCCCCCCTTCCGTTACGATATTGCAAGGTTTAAATTACATAGTAGAATCGTTGGATTTTGGTGTAACTTGATCTCATTCTCATCAGTCGTTAGACAGTGTTCCAATCTTCTTGCTGGTGTTTTTCTACTTTTAACCGTCGAAAACTATAGTATTTCGGTAGTGCATTCAGCCTGCTATGTTTTTTCTAAAACGCACCAAATGCCTTCTAAAAGCCTGATTTGAAAAAATTTCACCTACGGCGCTGTTGTTGGGGGGCCACAGCCCCCCAAACCCCCCGTGCCTGGCCTGACTAAAAGTTTGCCCGGCCTGGATTTTTTTCCCAGTCCGCCCCTGGGTGCGAGAGTATGCTTGGGATTGTTGTGTGAGTGATTAGATGAGTGTAAAGGCGCGTTCACACAGAATGACTATGGACTAAGACTAACAATAGAGTGTTTAAGCCTTGGGAAAACAACGTACTCGGAAATATCCATCCCCAAATGTATTTCAACAATGCCAACAATCAAAAATCAACTTTCTTAATCACTCGTTCTTAAACACTAATCACTATAAAAGTTTGTTAACGCTTAGACATAAATCGTATACTTCAACCCTGTTTAACCTTAAATCGTTAGTCTTAAACACTAATCGTTAGTCTTAGTCATTTTGTGTGAACCCGCCTTAAATTCTAAAAGGTTTGTATTATTATGACATCACTATGTATTTTATTGTATTCCACTTGTGGGGCGGATGCCCTGTTGTGAATAAAGATTACATATATATACGTACATAATAATATAATTAATATGATTCCCAATACCAGTCTATCAGTGATGCCGATTAAATGTTTTTACACTGTTTTCCCAATTACATAAATTGTTTCAGAATGTGCTTACGGTGTTTATCCAATAGTTGCGGACATAGTTAATGAGGGTCTGCATTGCAACATCCAATACACGCTCTCTACGCGCGTAGTTGGTAATAGATACCAGCGCTTGGGCGATTTTGTTCGCTGGTAGCAGCGGTAGCGCCATTACCATTCTTATGGTTCTCCTGACGTAAGTGTTCCGTAGCCTCCTTCTTCGCATCTGCATTCTGTCCGCAGCATGTCAATCAATTGCCTATACAAATACATAACACATACATAAAGTACATAAACATAAAGTACGTTTAATCTTGAAGGGGTAACCAGGCAAAAAAAATTAAAAATCTCAGTTGTCTAGCAGCGTATAATATGGAAATCATTTCTGTGTCGCCCGTCAGTTGCGGTTTTATTGAGAAGCGTGGCAACCCTCGAATTAAAGCGCGATCGACTCGTTGAATACGGCAAGCGGCATCGGCCACAAGAACAGCAGCATTCTCGCTTACTTTGCTTGAGTAAATTAAACCATAATAACTGAAGAAAATGAGAAAACGGAAGTTCATCACTCTTAAGAACGAAGGGTACTCTCTACGTCCAAAACCGCAGACAAGTTTCATTATTTAATTATATCTCAAGATTGCAACAAGAAATCTAAAATCTAAATCAACAGCGCACTGTGTTTTGATAAGCCCTACAGACTGAATAAAATATTATAACAATTAGCTTGGTTATTTTAATTTAATTTGATAATTATTATTTGTAATAAAATTAATTATATATAAAAAAGCCATACTGATTATAATGTAAAACACAACTTAGAGCATCAGTATGTAGGGCTTACCAAACCACAGTGCGCTGTTGATTCAGATTGCGATTTTGAAGCCCATTCTTGAGATATAATGTAAAAACGAAAATTTTGTGCAGTTTTTGACGTAGAGGTATCCTTTCCTGTTAATGATAAACAACTGCAGCATACATAATTAAGACGCATACACTTCCATCTGCTTTACTTTGCTTCTTTGCTTAGGGGTGAATATCAAGTACGTTTTAAAACCATAAGACCTTAATTTTTTTAATGTTTGATCAAACAACTAGATAGAAATGAGGCGGTTTGTTCTTTCATGATGTTTGGGGTATGAACTTTTTCCTTAATTTTTGCTTAACATTTGCGTTTAATAATTTGAAAAAACTTTATATGATGTTGTTTACTTTATTGGTTTAGAGATGCACAGTCAAGTGTTTTGTTGCTATGGAATTGTTTCATTACATGCTACTTTCCATAAGAACAAACTCCATAGCAACCATAAACAAATCACACACTTAACTCGACTCTGCATTCCGTCAGAGTACTTGCATTATAGCTAATAAACAAAATGACCGCTACGTGTTCCGTTCCACCTAACTTGTTCTCTACCTCACCTCAATACATGATTGTTAGTAGAAGGCGAACTTCAGTGACTCCCGTGCATCACATCAAAAAATGTCGTACTAGTCTTTTAAGGGGTCGGTTAGGTCAAACGACCCGTACAGGTGGACCGTTAGACAGAAAATATTATGACGAATGACCCACGCAGTATAGATCGTTGCACATAAAGTTTAGAGCTAAGCTCGTTGAGGGGGAGGACGTAACCGCACTAACAATTTCTACGATTGATCACACTATCCGTGCAATAGGTGTCAGCTAGCAGTGTCTGAGTATTATTATAATAAGTATATTAAGATTGTTTTATTCTCTTGCTGCCAACATACTCTATAATTGGGTGGGCGGCAGCAGCGGGGGATGGGGAAGGGGGGGGGGGGGTGATAGAAAGGAAGGTAGGCTGGTAGGTACTAGGTATACTGTAGAAATATTGACAAACTAAATGGTGTTGGTTACATTATTTATATACACGAAGTTACGACTTACACGCTGAAATATGAAGCGGGTTGGGGGGGGGGGGGGGGGGCACTGGAAGAAGTGGTGGGGCAGGAATTCTTGTCTCCTTCTTTCCTACGCGCCCGACTATGGACACAATTAATCAATGAATTGATTTTATATTCATTATCTACCCACTCAGTCACTAACACTGATTTTGTGTGGGGGGACATTATACTTTTTATTTATTACGTACCCGTGCAAAGTGGAACCAGCATCCGAGTATCCTGGCTTCTGGAAAACACTGGGCCACTGCTTTTCGTAGGCCCGTTTCGTAGTCACACATTACTGTACAAATGTTTATTTGAGGATAACACAGTTCCACATAATTAAACACTTGACAATATGATGCCTTTGTTTTTCTCGTCATGAGGACGAAGACTACGCCAAATACCTGAAAATGTCAAGTTTCACACATTTCCAGTCATGTATCGTTATCCTAACGATCCTTATTACTTTATGTGGCAAAATTATTATGATCGTCCTATTTGAGACGATGAAGATGAGTTAAAATAGTAAAAACATATGTCATGTCGTATGCGGGATTCGAACCCACTTTCCTCACGAATGTAATTATAACACAATACTACAAAATAGAAACAGCTATAATCAAAATACTTTTATACATAAACACGTACCGTTATAACGTCGGTATAATGTATAATAAAATTAGTTGTCTGTGCTGAAGTATTCTGTTTCTTATCTGTTCCATCAATAACCAATTATTTTAAAATCTTTCTGTCATGTAGTTCAGTTGCTATCGCTATGCTATGCTATGGTGTCAGGGTATTTTATACATCCTTAATATGGATATTAATAATAAATGAGGGGAGCAAAGCTGTGTGAATCTCTCAATACTCATGACCAAAAAACTAGAAGTTGTTTACATAACTAGCAAAATCCGATGATGCCAACCTACAAAAATGAATTAGTGAAAAATCTAGTTTTAATTTTGTTTTATTAAAAGCTACAGACGGATTTAAATGATGATTTTAGGAAATTATGTCTACAACAACGATCTCGACACTTGAAAAAATTTTAATTTGTAGCTTGGACCGCCATTTTGTAAACATATATTTAGATTCTGTTTACGGTAATTTATATTGTATTTTTTACAGCGACCCACTAATGATTCTCATTTGAGGACCATTAGCGTTAGATGAGCATAGTAGGCTATGCGATGAAAATGGCGTACGTAGACGAATGTAGATAGCTGTTATAAAATGGCAACAATGGCGTGTTATGGCGTGTTGATGGCATGCGTGGCTAAAAATCGAATTGTGTCGACGTTTAAAAAAAATCCGCTTGTTGTATGATTTAACAATATAGATATATGTCCTAAATCTAACCCCTTCAGCTATACATTATGAAACTTTGTATACATTGATAAGTTCAATAGTTTATGAATAAGCGGCTATTTAGTAGAGTACGGTTTCATGAAAATATGCGGAAATCCTTTGAAAAATCAACATTCAGGTTTTCATTTATTTATTAAAACTTTTTAACTGATTTAGTAATATTTCACCAATTTTGTCAATAATGTACTCTCGTGACACACAGCTTAGGAAAAATTTGTACTGCTATCGAATCTGCTGATTATACTGAATGATGAATACGTTACATTACATTAATAGGGAACACGCGTATGAAAATTTTAATCAATTTTTAAATACCTTGTCTCTCATTTAATAATTTTTTGTCTTTTAATTTTGAAAAACGGATCCTTCTATATGTCAACAAATAATTTGTTTAGTAACGATAAATAAAAGGACGCGAAAAACGAGCCGCCACCATGTTGAGTGGATTTGACGTCATGGTTTGTGTCTGTGTACGCTCACCGCCTCAGCGATTGGTCTGTTACGCCACGTCTACTGAATCATGACGTCACAGCCACCTGTACGCGTTTCAGATCCCCGAGTTGAAACTTCAAATCAATAAATGCGACCACAATTTCTTTTTTACTTAGGACTTGCAGTCATATACTTATTGTATCTGATACTATTAAACTAAGTGCTTGGTTTAACAAAAAAAATCGTAAGCGTGTTGCCTATTAACTGTACTGCAGATGAATGTATTAAATACGAACATTTGGAGTTTGATCAAAGCTGAGTGACTTACATATTTGTGACTGGTAACCAATATTACGAACAGTTGTTGAAACATATGTGGGACAGTTTTAAATGTTCCGTCCATGTGTAAGTTCAAGTCTCTTCCATCAAAAACTTGATCTGCCACTGATGTGTTACTGAACACAATGCTCGTCGAGTCAGGCCCTTCCAACGTTCCTGAGTAGAAGGGCCGGCCATCTGCACAGTGTGCGAACTGAGGGTATGCCTCTAATAGTCTGCCGTACTCCGAAGGACATCTCGTAGAGGCTGGTTGAGTCCTTCGCCGTGCCCTTTTCATGGAAGAGGTCATCGACTTCAAAGTAATACGACCTTAAAGTTTAATCCCTGTGTCACAGCATATGCACAATAAACTGTAACTTTGAAGTTGAAAGACATTGTATTATTACACATTTACACCTAACATACGTTTGCCTGTCATTTACACCTATTATTTAGCACAAGCACAATCACTACTTGAGCGCGGAGTGATTTTCTCAGGAGCTGCTACAAGAAGTAGATGCAAGTGTAGATGCGTTTAAAGCCCAGAAAAGAATTATCTGCTACATGCTGGGCATGTCCTCGTGAGCCTTACAAGATAGGATTCAAATAGCTAAACATCCTGCCATTGAGTATCCAATCCCTTGGACTGGATACAGAATGATCCTGCCTTTCCCAGGTCTATGTCTATACATTCAAGCAGTGTGCCAGTTTTACAATGAGATAATCTGGCACTTTTCGAGGACGGCTCTCGCCACAACCATCGCACCAGTCAAGCCCAAGACATTGCTCACGTCTACTGCCCACAGTAGCGTGATGCAGGGGGGTAAAAGAACAAGCTGTCGACTTCAATCAAGAACCATGCAAATTATGCACCCTTCAGGCGGCAATTAGGCCTAAAGAGGTACCTACTAGGGATGAGTCGTGTAAACGTTTAAACGTGTAAACGCCCGCACGAAAATATATGTGTACAAACATACATACACCTTTAACTGCGATCCTATACACCGCCGACCAATGCGTGCGTGCAGAAAATACCACCTCCACCCAAAACCCAAACTTGCAGATTGCTAGTAGCAGCGGTAGCATTGCTAATCGCAAGCAGGGATCCTGTAGAAAAGTATTTACATTGGATTATTATATTAAATTTCTATTAGGCCTACATAGTAGTGGTAAAATGTTTACAAACATTTTACCTAGGCCTAGTAACACGTAGACCTAGGCCTATGTGGACAGGTGTGGGTGTTTAACGCTCTGCTAGGCCACTGCCTACGCTACGCCTAGGCCTAGCCCCTTTGTCTAGCCTAGGACCCTAGACCTAGCCTACTTATAAACACATTTTAGTAACGTAGCAGAGAAGTGTAGGTATGGCCTAGATTAGTAAATAACTATGCATTTGTAAACAATTATTGTTATACTCACTTTTTTATATAATTCACAATGACACATAAGTGATAATGATTAAATAATGTAATTTGTTGTTGTAATGTACGCCATTTTGACAGATACCGAAAACAAGGGAGGTTGGACGGCAACAGGCACACAACCCAACTACTGCCTCTATCAAACTACCTATATATTGTTTTGTTTCCCCTAGTCTAATGAGTTAGATATATTTAGAGCATAATATGGATATAGTTAATTATCGACTCTTGTGTGTGGAGGGACAATATTCTCATTTAAAGGCTGCTAGCAAACATTGGCATCCATGGCCAATGACAATACAGTTTAAAAGCACAAGTACCAGTACACTTAAAAGGTATAAAAAAATAAAAAAATCGGCCAAGTATTTACAAACTTATCAACACAAACAGGCCTGTCATCTGTATACATCACATAAACAAATAAATAAATAAATAAATAAATAAATAAATAAATAAATAAATAAATAAATAAATAAATAAATAAATAAATAAATAAATAAATAAATAAATAAATAAATAAATAAATAAATAAATAAATAAATAAATAAATAAATAAATAAATAAATAAATAAATAAATAAATAAATAAATAAATAAATAAATAAATAAATAAATAACATCAGCGGTGGAAAAGACTCCTCGACCCACGGCAGCCTCCCACGTTCAGCCATGGTTGACTCACAGCATTGCTCTACTTGTCTTAGATGGTCGGCAATATCAACTACCGGCTCCTTTCTACTGACTTTCTACGTTGCGACTTTGTTTTCAATTGTTAGTTTTGTTAGCTGCCAGTGGAGGACTCAAAACTAAGGTAGAGAGCGCTGCTAAGAAACCTCATTTTAGCCCCATCGATGAATAATAACAATAAAACAACAATAAAAATTGACAGCTAAACCACTCCTAATAGAAGTTTATTTTCTTGCCACCAGGATGCATCTAGTCTATTTCGAGTGCTCTATAGTGCAAGGCACGGTCTACTATTATCAGGTCTTGCCACGAGGCAAAAAAGCTGAAGCTCGACGTGTTGGCAGTTCCGCCGTTACCACACAGATTGCGTTAGCGTGCAGTGGCCTGGTTTGGTGCGCAAAGACTACGATAGAGTGCGCCGCAACTGACGTCACATCCGGACTACAACAATGAAACAAATGAATTGAACTGATGGACACTGATGGACAAACATTGCCTTTGGATTTGTAGCCTAAATTAGTTGGAACCAAACAATAATAAGGTGAGTGCAAGAGAAGAATTGTTAGAGTAAGACAAGTTTCCTCTGACCCTATATTTACTTTGTGGACATCAATAACCAAAATCTAATTTAAATGAATTGAACGTAATCCCCACGCCTTACAATATCGAAGTATCTTAACATTACTTATGTATTTTAACAGCAGTGATCATGTGAGTTTGCAAATAATTACAAAATGCAGAAGGTCCTGGGTTCGTTTTCTGGTTTGGGCTGTGCTAATTTAGTTTGGAAATTGACATTGACTCCCTGCCCGACGCAATGAGCAGGACAGAGAAGGAGGCAGCCTTGTATTGGATGGCAAGAAAGAAGAATGGTTGAAGAGGCCAACTCTGCACAGGAAAAAAAAAAAAAAAAAAAAAAAAAAAAAAATCGTATGATAATGGTATAGGCCTATGTAAACGGTGACTAGAGCCGTCATAGCAACGAAGCACATAATAAATTGTACAAATGTCCCCCACTGAATATCACTCCATGGAACTGAGTGAATAGACAATAAAAAGGTATAGTAAAACCTTGTCAAGAGCAAAGGATACCTCTACATCAAAACCCGCAGAAAATTCTCATTTTTTATTAGTCTCAGGATTGAAACAAAAAATCGAAAATCTGAGTAATCATAGCGCTGTGGTTTGGTAAGCCCTACAGACTGAATGATACATGTATGAAACATTATAATCAGTATGACTGTGATTTTTATTTCATTAAATTACTAAGGTAATAAGTATCACAGTCATACTGATTATAACATGTTAGAAACATGTATCATTCTGTCGGTAGGGCTTTCCAAACCACAGCGCCGTGATTTCTCAGATTTTTGATTTTGTGTTTCCTCGATCTTGAGATATAATTAAAAAATTAAAATTTTCTGCGGTTTTTGTTGTACGTAGAGGTATCCTTCCGCTCTCGTCCCTGACGCACTCGAGATTCTCAACGTTCTCGGTGGCGCCTCTGTCGTGTTGGCTGACAGACAGACAGACAGACAGACATACAGACCGACAGACAGACAGACAGACAGACTGACAGACAGACAGACTGACTGACGGACCAATAGATAGACAAACAGAGACAGACAGACAGACAGACAAACAGACCAATAGACAGACAGACAGACAGACAGACAGACAGACAAACAGACCGATAGACAGACAGACAGACAGACAGACAGACCAATAGATAGACAGACGGACAGACCGATAGATGGACAGACAGACAGACAGACAGACAGACAGACAGACAAACAGACCAATAGATAGACAGACAGACAGACAGACAGACAGACAGACAGACAGACAGACAGACAAACAGACCAATAGATAGACAGACAGACAGACAGATAGATAGTCAGACAGACAGACAGACAGACAGACAGACAGACAGACAGACAGACAGACAGACAGACAGACAGACAAACAGACCAATAGATAGACAGACAGACAGACAAACAGACCGATAGATAGACAGACAGACAGACCGATAGATAGACAGACAGACAGACTAACAGACCAATAGATAGACAGACAGACAGACAGACCGATAGATAAGACAGACAGACAGACAGACAGACAGACCGATAGATAGACAGACAGACAAACAGACCGATAGATAGACAGACAGACAGACAGACAAACAGACCAATAGATAGATAGACAGACAGACCGATAGATAGTCAGACAGATAGACAGACAGACAGACAGACAAACAGACCGATAGATAGATAGATAGGCAGACAGACAGACAGACAGACAGACAGACAGACTGACAAACAGACTGATAGACAGACAGACAGACTGATAGACAGACAGACAGACAGACAGACAGACGGACAGACAGACTGACGGACCACACTTTAAGAAACACTGGCCAAGTAATGGTAAAAGAACTTTGGTTCAAAATGATTTAGGTATACATAAAGAAAAGAAGATACATACTTAGAAAAGTATCTGGTGGAGATAAATAACTACTTTTCAAAACAGGAAAGTGAACACATTGAATTATTGTAAAATACCAATAGGCCTATTATATGATGGTAGGGCATTCAAAATTAAATATCTCATTTGGAAGTGAAAACGTGTAAACTAACAGCGTGATCATAATCGAACGAGACACTTTGGTAGCAATGGACGATGGGCAGAAAGCCTACTTTATTTAATGATGCCTGATAGTCAAGACTCAACTTATTTGTTGTCATTGTATCTGAATGTGCAATAGATACATCGTAAAGGAATTTAGACACACAAGACCACTGCCCATTGGACGAGTGACTTTTCTACGTAATTTACAAGTCCATAAAGAGAAACGCTTGTCCCACAATTCAAGCATCTTGAATCTAATTTGTATCAAATACATTTTATAACGTGTGACAAAGGTATCACATCCATCTTCCCCACAACAAAATTCATAATTAGAAATTACTTCGGGTACCCGGAAACCTGTTCTACTTCGAACCGGTCCACATTTTGAAAACCGGTTGGTCATTTTTTCCATAAGCCAGCTTTACGATTGATGCTACCTACGTCAACAAAATAGCCGCGAGCCCCCCGCGCACCACGTTCCACGCAGTGTCGTCTGCAAGCACGAGCTTGTTGGCCCGACGGTGCAGCCAGACCACCCTAGCCTGGGGCATTAGCTTTGTGTCTTTCGCCTCGCAAAAATTGTGTTTTTCCAAGAAATCAAGAGTGCTGCTTCTAGTTTACCCAAGCATCCCAAAATACTTCGAAAATGAGTCACTCCAGTGATCCTGCAGTCAATACTTACCTCCAGGCAGCAGAGCTGCTTACAGTTTTCAAGGACGCATGTCCGGTATTGTTCAAACCTCAAAGGGAAGTTGACACACTTCATTTTATTTTTGTATGAAAAATAATCGATTCGAAAAAATGAAAGAACCGGTTCCGATTTTTAGACCCGAAGTCATTCCTTCTTATAATAACACTCTACTTTAAAATAAACCCTACCTATTTCATTAAACAAAATCATACACCTTGCTCAAACATTGGTTTGGGGAGGTGAACAGTGATTGTAAAGTTATGCAGCCTACCTTGGCTTTCCTGGCGTACAGTTGATCCGGATGAAACTTCTGATAAACAGCGGCGGGTATCTTCATCGCAATTTTGTTTGTACGCACCTGTGAAGAAAGATTGATAGCAGTCTCAGTTAAGTGAACTTGTAGCTTCTGTTGTATTGAGGGCCTACATAGGCCAGTCTCCCTAATGTCAACCTCTCACACCATGAGCCTGGGGCCTATTATATCTCATTTCTTATACATACCCGAAACTTAAGACAAAAGAAAAAAAGTAATTGACTATAGTATTGTATCGGTGAAAGTAATTGTAGGTTATTTTAAGCCACGAAAACGAACGGGTTTTAATAATGGCAGTGGATATTCTTACGGCAGAACGTAAGATTTTATTTAAATTATTCTTACGTTTTGTGTTTCTATTGGTTGTCTAATCACGTGACTAATCGACTCGACAGGCGCGTGCACCACCAACGTAAGAAAAGTGTAGTTATTCTTACGTTAGAACGTAAGAAGCCACCCGCAAACGTAAGAATATTGTAAGAATAATAAATACCCTTTAGGCCTACATTATTTTCATTTCAGGACGTAAGAATAGGCTAGACCTTCAGCATCCCCGAACGTAAGAAAAGGTAGGTAGGCTTTAATGTGCAAGAAATACCCTTTAGGCCTACTACATTATTTTCGGTAAAACTTGCGCACAGCTAATCCGGTGTTCTACTCACTTTTTTTCACTTTTTTTCGTTCAAAACCACCAAAGTTGCGTTATAAAGTTGCGTCTCCGTGTAGGTGTAGGTCTAGGCCTACCTCATTTTCCTTCATTTGGTTCAAAATCAACATTCCCCTTAACCTTTTAAACGTCTTTATAAAGTTGCATCTCCGTTTAGACCTAGGCCTACATCATTTCCCTTTATAATAGTGTGTAGGCCTAGTAATTGTTACGTTCTGCCGTAGTTAAGCCATCATAACCTAAAACAATGCATTTTGTTTTGTAAATTTGCCTAGCCTAGGCCTAGGCCTACCTACACCTAATTGAGGGCGGGCAAAACATACGTGGCTGCTTATAATGATTCTAGGCCTAGGCGTCATATTAGCGTAATTTTGCAAAGATAACAGTTTAAATTGAAATTTCTAACCTGGTTCTCAGGCCTCGCTAGGCCTAGGCCTAGGCCTAGGCTAGGCCCTAGCCTCTTTCGTAATTATTCAAAAACTCTTCCAACAAGAGCCAAGGCCTAGGCCCATGCCTTTTGTACAAAAATACTATTGTAAAACTTCGAGTGACACATTTTATCACATTAATTTGATCTTTTTACAGATGCAGGATATTCTCACGTCAAAACATTGGACATAAGACGACATTTTCTCAGCTAATCGATAGTCGAATAGGTACTAAAGAAAAACCTCGATCCTAAAATCGATAGCTGAAACATCGACTTCGTTTCGCAAATACCGCCGCGAAAATATAATTTCAAAAATAGCAATATGAACAAAAACAAGCCGTTTTATTTCTCTATGAAAGAAAGTATCAGTGAAAACCAAGAAAATTGAGCACTCCTATCTCCTATGCTTACACAATGCTTAGGTGAGCGAGTACCTGATGTTGTCCATGGTTACAGAGTAAAATACATTACATAAAAAGTAATTACAGGTACAACAATATCTAGAGACATAACTACATTAAAATTAAAATACCATTGAAAAGTGAATGGAAATCAAAATCTGTTTTTAAATTGATAACAGTGTTAGAAGTGGCATAGTTGCAGCACGTAGATTAGCCACAACAACTTATCTCCTCGGGACGGTTCAGTATCGTGTATTATGAGAGTATAGTGTAGTGTACGTGTGTGTAAACCCTTGCAACTGTCATACGATTGGCTGGGCTATATTACTAGCCTTGCGACTGACCGTACAATGGCTTGGGTTCTACCACTCTGTGTAACCTTGCTTCGAACAGTAGACCCTTGCGACTGACTGTACGATGGCTGGGCTATGTTACTAGCCTAGCAACTGTCGTATGATTGGCTGAGCTATGTTACTAGCCTTGCAACTGTCGTACGGTTGGCTGGGCTATGTTACTAGCCTTGCGACTGACCGTACGATGGCTGGGGTTCTACCACTCTGTGTAACCCTGCTTCGAACAGTAGACCCTTGCGACTGTCGCACGGTTGGCATGGCTATGTTACTAGCCTTGCGACTGACTGTACGATGGCTGGGGTTCTACCACTCTGTGTAACCTTGCTTCGAACAGTATGCCCTTGCGACTGTCGTACGATTGGCTGGTCTATGTTACTAGCCATGCACCTGTCGTACGATGGCTGGGCTATGTTACTAGCCTTACGACTGACCGTACGATGGCTGGGGTTCTACCACTCTGTGTAACCCTGCTTCGAACAGTAGACCCTTGCAACTGTCGTACGATTGGCTGGGCTATGTTACTAGCCTTGCGACTGATCGTACGATGGCTGGGGTTCTACCACTCTGTGTAACCCTGCTTCGAGCAGTAGACCCTTGCAACTGTCGTACGATTGGCTGGGCTATGTTACTAGCCATGCACCTGTCGTACGATGGCTGGGCTATGTTACTAGCCTTACGACTGACCGTACGATGGCTGAGGTTCTACCACTCTGTGTAACCCTGATTCGAACAGTAAACCCTTGAAACTGTCGTACGATTAGCTGGGCTATGTTACTAGCCTTGCGACTGACCGTACGATGGCTGGGCTATGTTACTAGCCTTGCGACTGACCGTACGATGGCTGAGGTTCTACCACTCTGTGTAACCCTGATTCGAGCAGTAAACCCTTGAAACTGTCGTACGATGGCTGGGCTATGTTACTAGCCTTGCGACTGACCGTACGATGGCATGGCTATGTTACTAGCCTTGCGACTGACCGTACGATGGCTGGGGTTCTACCACTCTGTGTAACCCTGCTTCGAGCAGTAGACCCTTGCAACTGTCGTACGATTGGCTGGGCTATGTTACTAGCCTTGCGACTGACCGTACGATGGCTGGGCTATGTTACTAGCCTTGCGACTGACCGTACGATGGCATGGCTATGTTACTAGCCTTGCGACTGACCGTACGATGGCTGGGGTTCTACCACTCTGTGTAACCCTGCTTCGAGCAGTAGACCCTAGCAACTGTCGTACGATGGCTGGGCTATGTTACTAGCCTTGCGACTGACCGTACGATGGCTGGGGTTCTACCACTCTGTGTAACCCTGCTTCGAGCAGTAGACCCTTGCAACTGTCGTACGATTGGCTGGGCTATGTTACTAGCCTTGCGACTGACCGTACGATGGCTGGGGTTCTACCACTCTGTGTAACCCTGCTTCGAGCAGTAGACCCTTGCAACTGTCGTACGATTGGCTGGGCTATGTTACTAGCCTTGCGACTGTCGTACGATGGCTGGGGTTCTACCACTCTGTGTAACCCTGCTTCGAACAGTAGACCCTAGCAACTGTCGTACGATGGCTGGGCTATGTTACTAGCCTTGCGACTGACCGTACGATGGCTGGGGTTCTACCACTCTGTGTAACCCTGCTTCGAGCAGTAGACCCTTGCAACTGTCGTACGATTGGCTGGGCTATGTTACTAGCCTTGCGACTGTCGTACGATGGCTGGGGTTCTACCACTCTGTGTAACCCTGCTTCGAACAGTAGACCCTTGCAACTGTCGTACGATTGGCTGGGCTATGTTACTAGCCTTGCGACTGTCGTACGATGGCTGGGGTTCTACCACTCTGTGTAACCCTGCTTCGAACAGTAGACCCTTGCAACTGTCGTACGATTGGCTGGGCTATGTTACTACCCTTGCAACTGTCGTACGATTGGCTGGGCTATGTTACTAGCCATGCACCTGTCGTACGATGGCTGGGCTATGTTACTAGCCTTACGACTGACCGTACGATGGCTGGGGTTCTACCACTCTGTGTAACCCTGATTCGAACAGTAAACCCTTGAAACTGTCGTACGATTAGCTGGGCTATGTTACTAGCCTTGCGACTGACCGTACGATGGCTGGGCTATGTTACTAGCCTTGCGACTGACCGTACGATGGCTGGGCTATGTTACTAGCCTTACGACTGACCGTACGATGGCTGGGGTTCTACCACTCTGTGTAACCCTGATTCGAGCAGTAAACCCTTGAAACTGTCGTACGATGGCTGGGCTATGTTACTAGCCTTGCGACTGACCGTACGATGGCTGGGGTTCTACCACTCTGTGTAACCCTGCTTCGAGCAGTAGGCCCTTGCAACTGTCGTACGATTGGCTGGGCTATGTTACTAGCCTTGCGACTGTCGTACGATGGCATGGCTATGTTACTAGCCTTGCGACTGACCGTACGATGGCATGGCTATGTTACTAGCCTTGCGACTGACCGTACGATAGCTGGGGTTCTACCACTCTGTGTAACCCTGCTTCGAACAGTAGACCCTTGAAACTGTCGTACGATTGGCTGGGCTATGTTACTAGCCTTGCGACTGACTGTACAATGGCTGGGGTTCTACCACTCTGTGTAACCCTGCTTCGAACAGTAGACCCTTGCAACTGTCGTACCATTGGCTGGGCTATGTTACTAGCCTTGCAACTGTCGTACGATTGGCTGGGCTATGTTACTAGCCTTGCGACTGTCGTACGATTGGCTGGGCTATGTTACTAGCCTTGCGACTGTCGTACGATGGCTGGGGTTCTACCACTCTGTGTAACCCTGCTTCGAACAGTAGACCCTTGCAACTGTCGTACGATTGGCTGGGCTATGTTACTAGCCTTGCAACTGTCGTACGATTGGCTGGGCTATGTTACTAGCCTTGCAACTGTCGTACGATTGGCTGGGCTATGTTACTAGCCTTGCGACTGTCGTACGATTGGCTGGGCTATGTTACTAGCCTTGCGACTGTCGTACGATGGCTGGGGTTCTACCACTCTGTGTAACCCTGCTTCGAACAGTAGACCCTTGCGACTGTCGTACCATTGGCTGGGCTATGTTACTAGCCTTGCAACTGTCGTACGATTGGCTGGGCTATGTTACTAGCCTTGCAACTGTCGTACGATTGGCTGGGCTATGTTACTAGCCTTGCGACTGTCGTACGATGGCTGGGGTTCTACCACTCTGTGTAACCCTGCTTCGAACAGTAGACCCTTGCAACTGTCGTACGATTGGCTGGGCTATGTTACTAGCCTTGCGACTGACTGTACAATGGCTGGGGTTCTACCACTCTGTGTAACCCTGCTTCGAACAGTAGACCCTTGCAACTGTCGTACCATTGGCTGGGCTATGTTACTAGCCTTGCGACTGACTGTACAATGGCTGGGGCTCTACCACTCTGTGTAACCCTGCTTCGAACAGTAGACCCTTGCAACTGTCGTACCATTGGCTGGGCTATGTTACTAGCCTTGCGACTGACTGTACAATGGCTGGGCTGTGTTACTAGCCTTGCAACTGTCGTACGATGGCTGGGCTATGTTACTTGCCTTGCAACTGACTGTACGATGGCTGGGGTTCTACCACTCTGTGTAACCCTGCTTCGAACAGTAGACCCATGCAACTGTCGTACGATTGGCTGGGCTATGTTACTAGCCTTGCGACTGACTGTACAATGGCTGGGGTTCTACCACTCTGTGTAACCCTGCTTCGAACAGTAGACCCTTGCAACTGTCGTACCATTGGCTGGGCTATGTTACTAGCCTTGCAACTGTCGTACGATTGGCTGGGCTATGTTACTAGCCTTGCGACTGTCGTACGATGGCTGGGGTTCTACCACTCTGTGTAACCCTGCTTCGAACAGTAGACCCTTGCAACTGTCGTACGATTGGCTGGGCTATGTTACTAGCCTTGCGACTGACTGTACAATGGCTGGGGTTCTACCACTCTGTGTAACCCTGCTTCGAACAGTAGACCCTTGCAACTGTCGTACCATTGGCTGGGCTATGTTACTAGCCTTGCGACTGACTGTACAATGGCTGGGGCTCTACCACTCTGTGTAACCCTGCTTCGAACAGTAGACCCTTGCAACTGTCGTACCATTGGCTGGGCTATGTTACTAGCCTTGCGACTGACTGTACAATGGCTGGGCTGTGTTACTAGCCTTGCAACTGTCGTACGATGGCTGGGCTATGTTACTTGCCTTGCAACTGACTGTACGATGGCTGGGGTTCTACCACTCTGTGTAACCCTGCTTCGAACAGTAGACCCATGCAACTGTCGTACGATTGGCTGGGCTATGTTACTAGCCTTGCGACTGACCGTACGATGGCTGGGGTTCTACCACTCTTTGTAATGTGTGTGTGCGTGTGCGTGTATGTGTGTGTGTGTGTGTGTGGGTGCGTGCGTGTGTACTATTGTATTTATACCTTAAATTGGACAAGGAGACAATATCGGTAGAAGACCAAAATATATCTTATAGAAAAAATAGCTTTAGCCTACCTCTTATATAGTTTACTTAGAAATATATAAGACAAATTCTAACTATACAAAATAAAGTTACCACGGCTGCAGTAGTGGTGCAGATATAATGATATAATAAGATGGACACACCGGCAACATTCTAAGAATGGCCTACCTGACGCCGCCTAGCGGAGGCTCGTAAGTACAAGAAAATAAAAATTTCAACTGTGTTGTTGGGACTAAGACGATTTCAAGACAAAATATTTAGACTCTCAATAAGGGAGAAAATTTCCAAGTGTTAAAAACTCTACAAAGGAATACAAAGTGGCCGACGTGGGCTCTCAGTCGTGTACGAGCGCTACATCGGACCAAGTCACCGGGTTAGGGTGCAGGCCAACGTAGTCGAAGCTTAGACTTGCGTGGGGCCGTGCGACTAGTACCCTAGAGACAGCTGAGATGCAAATCACTAAGTGTTCAACTCTGTTGATCCCACCCTAGGGCTCCTATGCAATTTATGGCCGGGGACTTCCTCATGCACCTGGACGCCTGACCTGACGTGGCGCTGCGCCCCACCATTGGGTTTGTACTAAAAACGTACTTCCAATGTCTTGAATCTGGATTTCATCTGCCCCGCCCCCTTTTCCAATAAACCGTTTAGAAGTGGTCGATGGTAACATTTTAAATAGTAAACCAGTATGTTATTACTTTATGCTGACATTTTAAACGATATCAAAGGGAAAACACCTACACAGTATAATTTGTGAACTCACGTCCAACGCTCAGGATATAAAATAAAGTAAATTTCAAAAACGGGTAGAATATTTGTTTATTCCTTAGACACACCCCCTTACACACGAGACGCTGTCAATATTGACACATGTGCATCGTCCACACTCGAATTAATCTCGTGTCTGTCTATAACTGTCTGTATATGATAAGGTTGTTGGAGGTTTGTTTCCAAAAATATGTTATTACTTATTGTGAAGAGTCGAGGGGTAAAATACAATACCGTCAATGCTATCAGATATCTCAGAGTTTGATGTTCGAGCACCAGCAATCGCCATTCATTCACATATCGAGTTCCTGGCCAAGCCGTAGCAAGAGTCCTCGTGGGCTGTCACATACTCTTTTCGCAGGGTCTGCCGATCATTACAGGTGCAAACATAAGCCATAACAAAACCCTTGAATGCAATATTACCGTGATTTCAAAAATATGTAAAATATGGAGCTTGTTGTCAATTTATTTCGGGCGGGGGGGGGGGGGGGGGGGGGGGGGGGTTGGAGGATAGGGATAAGTAGGACGTAAAGAGGAAGAAAAGGGGAAGGAGAGGATTTTGTCTGGCTCCTCCCCCTCGACCTGTCCGGCCGGCTAGGGTGGTCCTATACCAGAAGCCGGCCACCTGCATAGCTCTCAGGGTCCACTTGCCCACTTCACTTAGTACTCACCTTAGTACCTTAGTAGCTCACCTCGTACTTCAGTCATTTTTTTTATTACCAAAAAGGACAGAAAAACATGTTCATCACAATTCTACCACACAGACCAGGCCGGGCTACAATTAATTACCTTCCAAAGTGAACAACCCAAGAGCATGTTAACGGGATGGCAAGAACGGGATTCATTATGAAACAGGTGGTGTGAAGGAGAATGCAACAATGTCATTCGTGTCATGTACACTTTACTTGCTTAAGATATTATTTGAAGGTTACATTTAAGGTATAAAAATTATTAATATAAAATATAAATCAACAAGCATTGAAAGCATTCAATATTGGGCCCAACTCTCCCAACTCAAATAACTAAGATGTAAAATCTACAATCCACATAGAAATTAATAATAACACAATGAAAACACACTTCGTAAATACAGTTTAAAGATAATAACATATGTTTTAAAAAAGCATTGAAAGCTTAAAATTTGTTGTTAAAGTAAAAAAATGTCCATACTTGCAAAGAAAAAAAGTCAACATATCACTTAGGCTAATGCAAATACAATGAGAATAATAAAATACGTGTACTTGTGGTTTATGGTCTCAAGAATACGTTGAATCTGGCAGAATGATTTCAATTGAATGCATTCAATTTCTATTAATTGTCAAGATAAAGAAATATGGTAAATAACCTAAATGAACATTTCACATACTTAATGAGAACACAATAAGAACAATGCGACTGTGCAATACATGCACGCACACCTTGTCAACACAGACTCCAGTTTACATTTCATCTAGATGAATGATTATACCAACATATAAAAAAAATTTCGATGATGACTTGAAAGTAGTAAATAGTTGTTCAATGCGAGCAATGTTCAACAAGAATATTAATGGGTAACTTGTCAGGCTGCCTAACTGATGAACACTCACCTCGGCCCGGACACAAAAAACAGAGCAACACTTACTTGTATACTTGGCCCAAGAACCTTATATGTGCTTTCGTCACAGGCGAGGCACTCATAGCCAACCAGCGAACCACCCGAGACTCAACCGCGCAAATACCGATCGCTGATTGGCTGAGAACCCGTCGTCTGTGACGAAAGCAGGTGTAAGGTAGGGTTGGGCCAACTATACATAGCTGGGTTTAGTATTTTCTCTGCACTCGACGAGTGCAACGTGGTGTAACGGTATACATGTTGAAAACCAACCACCCGGATCACACTTGCAAGATGGCTACCCGACAAGTCAGGTCACCGTTTTGGAGAAAGGCGTCAAGAAATTCTCCCGTCACGTTCACACAGTTGGAAGAACGAAACATGTCATCGACGCTCTCGATGTCGGAACACAGGTTCCTGCGGTAAGTGTTGCTCATGTCTTCAGTGAGAAGCGTGAGATCGAACCTGAACGCGTGCCTGTCCTCGGGCGCGCCTACGTACCTGACGGCCGCCCGGAACGTGCGCCCCTCCCCGTCGTACCCGCGATGTAGCGTGAACACTCTGCCGTGCGCCGCGAGCACGTCCGTGAGCAAGAGTCCGCGCCGCTGCACAAACGTGCGTGGCAGGTCGGGCCACGTCCGGTCTGCGTGGGCCGAGAGGGCGTGGCCCAGCATCGCTTCGGGCCGGCCCCTCCAACCGCCGCACGCCAGGGGACAGTCGTAATCGCGGCGGGGACAGACCAAGCCATGTCCCCTCAGCTCGCACGCGGGCATGCGCAGCAGGCATTCCGTGCACGGTAGCCGGATGTCGATACTCAGACCCTCCAAGGTAAGATTCCTCCCAGCAGAGAACTGTCCTCGACACAGCGGACAAACTGTGATCCTGTCGTCAGACCAGCAAGCGTTACACAGGCTGTGCCCCGCGGTGCACTGACGTATCGGTGCGCACATGTCCTTAAAACAAACAGGACACTCCAGGGTCCGCATTATGATCTGCCTCAAGTCCGTTATGTCTTCCATCAACTTTTCATCAATCCCTATCCCGCGCTGCGCTGAAGGTGTGACGATTGACGTGACCAACAGTAGTGAATATCTTTCAGCAAAAGCCACCTGTTGAACCACCAGCCCCGGTGACTTCGGCAACAGAGTTGCCACAGAGAGGTTATTCTTCCCCTGACCCAGTTGACCACTTGTTCCTCGGCCACACACAAACACGTCCCCTGCCCGTGTCAACACCGCAGTGTGGTGACATCCAGCGATAACCCGGGAGACAGTCTGGTCATCGAGGCAAATCATTCTATCGGGTGCGAATCTGTTGTTTGTGTCACCGGTACTCAACTGCCCTTCAACATTACGACCCCAAGTCCAGGTCGTCCTATCGACTCCGAGGGCCACAGTGTGATCAAAACCGCAGGACACGGCAGCTACGGCTGTTGACGGCACCGATACTCGTGTGAAGCTGGACACGCTATTCACTGCACCAAGCCCAAGTTGACCACTGTGATTTAACCCAGCCATCAAGAGAACCCCAGAGACCGAGACAAGAGCTGTATGGGCCGCGCCACACGATATGTCAACGATGGCCTCTGGGAGGTTTGGCAAGCGAGTGAATGAGGTAAGCTGGTTTGTATGATCACGTCCTAGTTGGCCCCAGATGTTGCATCCACACACCCAGACCTCACCGCCTGTTGCAAGAACTACCGTGTGGTAACGCCCAGCAGCAATCTTTTTGATGGGCGGTAGACCGGTTACCAGGACGGGTGTGGGGGTGTTACGGGTGTGACTAAGACCAAGCTGACCGTTGCCATTCTGCCCACACGAATACACCTCACCCTTGTCAGTGAGGAACACGGTGTATCTATCTCCACATGCAGCCTGGGTTAAGCTAACAGTGCTGAGAGTGTCAACAAGCCTTGGCTCAGCGACCGAGACTTTGTTCTTCATCCGTTCTGTGTCTCGTGTTACAGAGAAGGTGTAGACGTGGCCAGACTCGCAGACAACAGCAGAGTGGTTCGAACCGCAAGACACCTGAATGACGGTCTCGTCTTGGGAGAACGACACAATACTCGATTCAGCAGGCAGGTCTCCACCCAACACCAGGACACCAGGCTTGGTTATAACGAACCGAGCGTCATCGTTCTCACTCATCCTGCAACCAAATGAGATGTTGGACACAGAAAGGGCCTTGAGTTAGAGTGGGGGGATGATTCCTAGATAAATAAAAACTCAAATATCTTTATTCAGTTATTATTTCATAAAGTAGTTCATCCACTCATCGTTTCGATTAGCCAAGTTGCAAACATGGGATTTAAAACCCATATATCAATAAATCCATATATCAATAAATAAATAAACGCTTGAAAGTTGCTACGCTGGTACGAAATCTTAGTCGGGTAATTTACGCGGGTAGCCAGGTTAACCGTCGTAAAATTTTGTCGTGTAAACGCACGCAAGTTGCTTACCCTGGTAATTGTATAACCTCACTTTTTGTGATTTTCTTTTCTTGCGTCTTGAAGAAGTCGGAATGGCCACAAACTTTGGTAACGATGACAGCTAAAGTGCCTCATCCAATTAATGCACTCAAAGCTGTATTACCGTCACCTAAACTGTCAGTTTGGCAAAGTGGCATTTTAAGGATATGTTGACAGTTGACTGTTTGTTTGTTCTTCAGCACTAACCTAGGTGCGCCTGTTGGAGGGTAGATGAACTACTTCGGTACGATGGTAACTCTTGTGTCGTGTAAATGCTCGCTAATTACCCTGGTATTATTACCCACGTAGCAACTGCAGTAATGTAAACGAGGTCCAGCCTAATCTCGCCCATAGAGAAATAAGTTGCTCGCCTGTTGAATGCTGTTGTCTCGTAATTAATTGTGTCAGTTTTTTACATTTTGAATGCATTTGTAGCAATGTCTGAGTTGTCTGCCAACAAAAAACTTAAAAGTGACGTGTGGCGTTATTTCACGGTAGATGTGGTCAACAAAAGCAAAGCAAAATGCAAGTTTTGCAACGTACTTATTTCGCGTGGTGGTTCTGCTGGAAAATCTCATACAACAACAAATCTTCACAACGAGTTGCACTTTTTTTAATAATCAGTTGAATATTCGGTAATCTTATCGGTTTTTTAATAATCGTAATCGGTAATCGGATCGGCCAATTTGAAGAATCTTCCCATCTCTAATAATAAGTATTTTTTAATAATTTTTTTTTTTTTATATCTGCTCCCTGTGTCTAACAATGAAGTCGGGTAGGGGATAGGAAATTAATCCTATCATATTCTGGCCCCTAGGTACATCGAAGCCGGCTGGCCATGCCTGACGCTTCCCTCATGTTAACTTCCTCCGGCTCCTCCTCTTCACTTTCTTCTACAAAAATTTATAAATTAAAAATATTTTCCTCCAATGGGTGAGAAGACCTAGGCCTATATTTCAATTTATGTAAGGACTAACTGTGTTTTTAACACAATATATGCGAAAATATATTTTACAAAATGATAAACAAAATGTGTATTTTTCTTACACTGCATACCATACCAGTATGTAATTTGACACTTCCATGCAACTGCATAAGCGCCGAACTGATTCGGATTTTTAAACACTTCGTGTTGAGAGAATATTTGTTTCGCTCGCCGGTTGCTACATTGTGGCATGGCATCAACAAGGTATTGATTGTAAATTTTAACATTTTTACTTCCCCCCGATAATCTTGATCATGTAAGTTACTCATACTCTCTATCGCCGTCTATATAACACACAGCCAGTACCGGCCATCTTTCCGTAACCTATCCCGGCTGTACTGGTTTTCGATTTGTCCGCCAGAGTTCAGCCACTTTGGATTTAAACGCGAATAGGCCTGGCCTAATGTAGCCTAGGCCTAGGCCCTATGCTTAAGTCTACATTCTCTTGATTCTAGTAGTAGGCCTAATTGAAGGAAGCCCTAGGTCTATGGCTAAGCATGGCCTAAACCATTAAAATTAGTGTTCAAGGCGTTTGCTAATTCACTTAGTAGGCCGTGGTTCTTGCCTACCTAGAGGCTATAGGACTTTTGAAGTCCTGCCCCACTTTGATAGCACATTTTTACAACTGAACGTGAGGGGATTAAGCTTAGAAGCTGTACAAGTGTGTAGGTAGCCTTTCTAGTTCATCCCCGGCCACACCCTTGCTGATTTGACAGCTTACTACGATTTCACTCAGTACAACTCACATTAGCTGTAGGCTATGTAGGTGCACATCATTTTTTCGTAGGCATGGTTATTTATTTTCTATTAGTTTATTTTCCACTGAATAGCTTAAATATTAAGGTGCCCAAGTATCAATTGGATGTGTTACGAAAGCACCGGGTTCGTGCAAAGACCTACTTGAAGTACTCCCGACAGGTGGGCAGCTCGTAGTTGTCGTCCCTCTCGTCCTTCTGGAATACGATGATGTCGCCGTCCATCAGTTCGTCTAGAACCTTCTCCAACGGCTCGTTATAGTTCTCTATGCGTTCCACCATGTTGTGTTTGATCTCCTCGTAGAGGACCAGCTCCGTGTCTGGGGGGTAGCCCGCACGCACGTTGAGCAGAGGTATCAGCTCCTCTGTGGAGACAGACATACATTACAGGCCGGCCACTAGGTATGATACAAGCTGGGGGTAGCCTGCACGCACGTTGAGCAGAGGTATCATAGTGGAAGATTATCGACTCAGATTTGAAATTTTGATGCATTTGTTCTACAACAAGCTACAAATTTCAGAATATGTTTGTAACACTATGACACATTTATGATGCAAAGTTAACCAAAATTAGCTCACCGGAAGTTGGTCAAAAAAAATGTCAAAGTCAAATATT
The DNA here is from genome assembly GCA_945910005.1 of Isoperla grammatica. Taxonomy (NCBI): domain Eukaryota; kingdom Metazoa; phylum Arthropoda; class Insecta; order Plecoptera; family Perlodidae; genus Isoperla; species Isoperla grammatica. Next base: position 38,221,149 of record OX246744.1, read on the forward strand.
TGAAAATAAAATAAAAATCGAAATCTCTCAATATCAAATTCCATTTCGAGCTTACAAAGTTGGGTGTGGTATTAAAAGTCGTGCAATTGCACTGCCTATTAGCATAATTTGGGAAAATGATGTATTTTTGCATTTCGATGGTCATTAAACAATAAAAATATACCAAAATATCCACACAAAAGTATTTACCGCACTTTAGTCACATAAAAATGATATAAGTTAATAATATAAAACAAATATGTTTACACGATTGTATAGGTTCAAGAACTAGCTGAAACTTTGTCACTGGTCAAACTTCGAGACGTGAACTTCATAGCAAATACCTTAATAGGAATAGCTTCACGGTATTTGTTCATAGCATCGTTTTTCTTATTTCCCTGGTCGCGGTGCGCCGGCCGTGGTCGCTCCCACGCGCTAACCAGCCATAAGGCCCGTGCTATTCCCGCCCGAGGCGAGCGTGTTTTATTAGACTTTACCACAAAATGTGTACACAACACTTCTTTATTCGGTTCTTTATTAGAAAACTGTATTTTTGTTGTGGTTATACTTTTGTGATTTCCATTTTTAACAAAAAAAAGTCATGAAGAGGCTTAATATGTATCTAGGCTTCAAATTAAAAACAAATAAATATTCTCATTGATTTTTCCATTCTTCTTAATTAGAGACTACATTTTTTCATGAGTATTTGAAAACATATTTTTGATCAGAAAAGTAAAATGTATCACTTCATTATGGATCAAAAACATTTCATCATCTCATCAAATACCTTACAATAATAATACTGGACACTGTCCATATTTAACATACAAGAAGGCGGCGACACGCAACACTAGCGCTACTAACGGCTTGAGGAGATATTTCGATGATGGCCGCTTGATTCAATGTTATTTTCGCACTTTAAAACCTGTTAGTAAAGCTAGCAATTACGCATCATTGTACTGCAAACATATGTAATAGACTTAGTTATGATTGCCATTTATAATTATGAACAAATTAATCTAAAATAACTCTTAGTATTTAAGTAAAAGATGTGCGAAACAATGTGTGTAAAACGAACATTACAGGTGCCGTTTATGTTATTACGCGACGCTTTTAGGGGGGTGAATGATGAAAAAGCGATGGTATAGGGTTGAGGAGGGGGAAATGGTGTGACATTACATAAATCTATATATATATATATATATATATATATATATGTATAAGAGCAAGTGTCTTACTGAGTGAGTGAGTGAGTGAGTGGGTGAGTGACTGACTGACTCATCAACGCACAGCTCAAACCGTTCAACCTAGGAACGTGAAATTTGGTAGGTACGTAGCTATTATGACAAACCCACCCATTAACGAAGGATTTTTGAAAATTCTGTCCATAAGGGGATGAAAAAGGGGGTTCAAGTCATTTTTTATAATACTTATATTTCAACAACAGAAAGTATTACAGACGTCAAAATTGGTACTTAGATTCTTCATTAAAAATAATGAAATACATGTTTTACCAGTTTTAGAAAATCATATGAATGGGACATATTGCGTTTTTAGATAAAAAAACAAAATTCACCCCCTGGAATGTTATGGAAAAAGTAAAACAATAATTAAGTTTTTTTTAAAGATATTTAAAAAATAAAACATCATTATGTATATAACATTTACCATTTTCGCGTTTTGAGATGCATAGATACCCTCATACAAAAATTCACCCTCGCAATTCTCACCCTCGATAACTGGATTTTTGTATAATGCTAGAACATATTTCTAATTGTTTTTAAGTTGCTTAAATACCAATTTTCACAGTCGTTACATCCTTGGTTAATGAGATACAGGTATCCTTTTTTTTAAACAACCCCCCTTTTCGCCACCCATTACTGGATTTTTGAAAGAAAGTCAAACATGTTTTTCTTTTTTTTTAAAGAAGAATCTTTATACCAATTTTTACATCTGGAACATCTTCGGGTTTTTGAGATAAAAAAAATCACCCCCTCATTCTATCGCTCCTTTTCAACCCTTTTGAGTGGATTTTAGAAAAATGGTACAACACATATTTCTTTATCTTTATTGGAGAATCTAACTACCGATTGTCACGTCTGTAACATCTTCGGTTTTTGAGATATAGGTGTCGCATGATCTAAAAATCACCCCCTCTATTTACCCCCGTTCACTGAATTTTCGTAAATATGGTTCAACTGTGTTCCTTTATTTTTGGAGGAGAATATAACTATCAATTTTTACGTCTGTAACATGTTCGGTTTTTGGGCTGTAAAATCACCCCCCGTTTTCATCCCCGCAATTGGATTTTCGAAAAATGGTGAAACACGTGATTATTTATATTAACAGAAGAATCTAAATACAAATTTTCACGCATATGTCATCTTTGGTATTAGAGTAATAGATATGCTCATAAAAACTTCAACCCCCGTTTTCACCCCTCTTAACTGGATTTTCGAAAAATGGTAAAACTACTTTTTTTTGTTTACAATGGAGAACCTATGTACCAATTTTCAGATCTATAGCACGTTTAGTTGTTGAGATATAGGTAGTCTAATGAAAACCTTCCACCCCCTTTTTAACCCCCTTAGAGTCGGAATTTTTAAAAATCCTTTCTTAGGGATTGACTTCATTATGAGAGCAACGTAACTTCAAATATTATAATAGTCTACCCATCGGTATTTGTTACGTATCTTCGTAACAATATTCTTATCATGTTAGGATCTCCTCCTGCCGCTTGAGAGCAGCACTACCTACATGTCGCAGCAAATTTAGGCCAGTGTCCCGTATTATTGTAGTAAGGTATTTGATCTCATCATGGTTAGATGACCAATCACAAATTATGGAACTTAAAAGTTTTGATTAATTATCAGGCCTATATTCGAAATGCAATTTTACAAAAATAATGGGTTTAAAATTGACCTTCTTCCTGTTTGAATATCTTGAAGCCACGCAAATTAAATTCCTGCAAATAAAACTTTGTACGTGAGTGGAGATCATAAGAATGGATTGTGCAACATATTGAACACCAATCGCATTGCTGCTGCCACTTCGTTGAACAGCAGTCAGAAAGGATCAGACACCCGGATGATTTTACACTGACTTAGACGAGCGCAATAAATCTTTAGATCTGATTGGACGTTTTGTCGTGCAAACTCCAGATAAAAATAGCAAATATAAATTGTAATTAGATGTAACTATAGTAGTTTTATTTTTCATTTATCAGCATCTACATAAGCATATTTTTATTTTATAGACATGGATGTGATGATACTGCTTTTGCATTAGGCCCTACTTATGCAAACTAACGAGTGCACAAGGTATATGGAATACTTCAAATAGGAACACAAATCGGAACACCCGTGTGCATTATGCAGTTGCTTGCCCCCAGCACATGCGCTATCCGGGTGTGACACTGTCTCCTCGTTGTTTGGTATAGGGAAATAAGAAGTATTTCGTCAAATATGTGAATGTATTTCGAGCGAGGAACTTGTTTTACTCGGAGTTTTTCACGAAGGAGGAAACGAAAACGCGTTGGTGGTAGCTCGAAATTTTGCATCCAACTGTACAATTCATCGGGTACATTTAAAAAAATACCAGTATTCACTGAACGAATTAAGATATCATATGTATATCAAGAAGAAGACATCAGTTGCATCAGTTGCAAACCTTCCCTCTTGTAAGGGATCCTTCATTCTACACGTATGAAACGCAGTTTGGCAATGCAACATGCTTCGCAAACCCAAAACTATGTTCGTGTTAAGTTTTTCAAGATATACAAATATTGTCCGTACGAAAATTATAGTTTACAATAGTTTGCTTATACGTTGTAAATCGCAAAACTTTATTTCACTCGATTAGCCACTAAAAATACCACAACTAATTTAAATAAAAATATAACTCTACCATATGTGATGAAACGTGCCCTACAAAAATAATTCACATACCTTGGTTCTACAATATACAATGCAATCCCAGAGAAGACAATACAATATTATAATGTGCATACATTTAAAATAGCTTTACATTGATAATTGTTTCACTTGCATATACATTGGAAACGAAAATGTAAGATATCATACAAAAAAAGCAGTAAATAGAAAATACAACAAAGATAAATATGAACATTCAATACCGCAAATTCTTAACTTGCTAGTATTCCTGTTTCTTTGTTTTCAGTATTCTAAATACGTGAAATGATTTATTATAATGACAAAATGGTAAAGATATAGGCCTAGTACGCCTCTGAAATTACATCTCACGTATAGTTTAAATAGTTGAGCTGCATGTTGGTTTAGTAGCATTTTTGTTTGCAGTACCTATTAGTAGTAGTTTAGATTTAATTAGTAATTTTACGTAAAAATTGAACTTTTTTTATGTACGAACTTTAACTATGCCTTATAATATTATGTATAGAGAACGTGCTCAGTGAAGACTGACTGAAGTGTCTGTACGGTGTCAGTCGCTCACCCAAGAAATATTATTCTTGTATACTATGTATTGAGCCTCAATAAATTGAAAATTGAACTTCTGGACTTCAGCTCACAAACAAAACCCTGATATTGACGGAAGTTGCATTTCATTTTATTGCGACATTACACTTATTATCTAGCTGTAGACACTAGGCAGGAAGAAAAAATACACAAGCCAAATATCACGGGATTGTTTTCTTCAGGCCCTTTAAAAAGCGGGTGGGAGCAAAATGCCATGAGTTTCCCAACTCAAGTTTTTTTTGCGCACTTGAGATGCTGAATTATTATTTTGTACATGCAAATCTAAGAAAGGTTGTAGTAATTCAACTCTCTGTCCTTGTATGAAGAGTGGAATAGGGTGTTCTGAAGTGTGCCGATGTGCCAAGGATTGTTATAATATAGACTACGCAATCACACTGAAGAACGGATGGTATTGAGCATTAAGTTTAAAAACAGTACAAAAATGTAAATAGGTTCTAGCTTACAAAACACCGGTAGTCTTTGGTTTTTTCAGTTGTGTACACAATAGCTACGGTGTTTATTCATCCTGCTGTAAATACTTAGTACAAATGCGTAGTACATTACGAAGCTAGCAATGCCAAAATTGATCATATACATTCATCAATTCCTACAAATAATACTTATTGAGATAATTACAACTGAATATTGATGTAACTTTATGCACTCAGAATACTTAGAGATACCAGGAATATTATATTTTCTAAATAAGTTTGACACCGTATTTCCTGTTAATAGGGCATGTTGCGCAAACGTTCTATAAACAATGTTTTTATGTGTGCATTTTTTACACATGTTTTTAAAAAATAACGCACTGATAATTGATGGTCGCTCCAGAAAATCAATTTAAAGTTTAACCCCATTATTTTTGTAAAATTTTATTCCGAATATACTACTTTAAGCGAATTAATCAAAAATGTAAGTTCCTTAATTTGTGATTGATTATCTAACCATGATGTGACGAAATGTTTTTTAGCCATTATGAAGAGATACATTCTACTTTTCTGACTAAAATTATGTTATCATATGCTCAATAAATTTGTGTTATTCTTAAAAATGTACTCTCTTATTTAGTAGAATGGAAAGATGCAATGACAATATTTTATTTGTTTGTAATTTGAAGCCTGGATAGAAATATTTATGCCTCTTTTAAGATTTTTTAGATAAAAATGTTAATCACAAAAGTATAAATACAATAAAATAATGTTTTCAACTATAGAACTTTCTAAAGAAGTGTTGTGTACACATTTTGTGGTAAAGTCTAATTAAACACGCTCGCCTCGGGCGGGAATAGCACGGGCCTTATGGCTGGTTAGCGCGCGGGAGCGACCACGGCCGGCGCACCGCGACTAGGGAAATGAGAAAAACGATGCTATGAAGTTTACGTCTAGAAGTTTGACCAGTAACAAAGTTTTAGCTAGTTCTTCAACCTATACAAGCGTGTTAACATATTTGTTTTATATTATTAACTTATATCATTTTTATGTGACTAAAGTGCGGTAAATACTTTTGTGTGGATATTTTGGCCTATTTTTATTGTTTAACGACCATCAAAATGCAAAAATACCACATTTTTCAAAATTATACTAAGAGGCAGTGCAATTGCACGACTTTTAATACCCTACCGAACTTTGTAAGTTCGAAATGGAATTTGATATTGAGAGATTTCGATTTTTATTTTATTTTCAAATATTTGACTTTGACATTTTTTTTGACCAACTTCCGGTGAGCTAATTTTGGTTAACTTTGCATCATAAATGTGTCATAGTGTTACAAACATATTCTGAAATTTGTAGCTTGTTGTAGAACTAATGCAACAAACTTCGCCATTTGAAGAGCTAGCCGTTTGATAATCTTCTACTATCAGCTCCTCTGTGGAGACAGACATACATTACAGGCCGGCCACTAGGTATGATACAAGCTGGGGGTAGCCTGCACGCACGTTGAGCAGAGGTATCAGCTCCTCTGTGGAGACAGACATACATTACAGGCCGGCCACTAGGTATGATACAAGCTGGGGGTAGCCTGCACGCACGTTGAGCAGAGGAATCAGCTCCTCTGTGGAGACAGACAGACATTACAGGCCGGGCCCTAGGTATGATACAAGCTGGGGGTAGCCTGCACGCACGTTGAGCAGAGGTATCAGCTCCTCTGTGGAGACAGACAGACATTACAGGCCGGGCACTAGGTATGATACAAGCTGGGGGTAGCCTGCACGCACGTTGAGCAGAGGTATCAGCTCCTCTGTGGAGACAGACAGACATTACAGGCCGGCCACTAGGTATGATACAAGCTGGGGGTAGCCTGCACGCACGTTGAGCAGAGGTATCAGCTCCTCTGTGGAGACAGACAGACATTACAGGCCGGCCACTAGGTATGATACAAGCTGGGGGTAGCCTGCACGCACGTTGAGCAGAGGTATCAGCTCCTCTGTGGAGACAGACAGACATTACAGGCCGGGCACTAGGTATGATACAAGCTGTGTCTGGGGGTAGCCTGCACGCACGTTGAGCAGAGGTATCAGCTCCTCTGTGGAGACAGACATACATTACAGGCCGGCCACTAGGTATGATACAAGCTGTGTGTGGGGGGTAGCCTGCACGCACGTTGAGCAGAGGTATCAGCTCCTCTGTGGAGACAGACAGACATTACAGGCCGGGCCCTAGGTATGATACAAGCTGTGTCTGGGGGTAGCCTGCACGCACGTTGAGCAGAGGTATCAGCTCCTCTGTGGAGACAGACATACATTACAGGCCGGCCACTAGGTATGATACAAGCTGGGGGTAGCCTGCACGCACGTTGAGCAGAGGTATCAGCTCCTCTGTGGAGACAGACATACATTACAGGCCGGCCACTAGGTATGATACAAGCTGGGGGTAGCCTGCACGCACGTTGAGCAGAGGTATCAGCTCCTCTGTGGAGACAGACATACATTACAGGCCGGCCACTAGGTATGATACAAGCTGGGGGTAGCCTGCACGCACGTTAAGCAGAGGTATCAGCTCCTCTGTGGAGACAGACAGACATTACAGGCCGGGCCCTAGGTATGATACAAGCTGGGGGTAGCCTGCACGCACGTTGAGCAGAGGTATTAGCTCCTCTGTGGAGACAGACAGACATTACAGGCCGGCCACTAGGTATGATACAAGCTGTGTGTGGGGGGTAGCCTGCACGCACGTTGAGCAGAGGTATCAGCTCCTCTGTGGAGACAGACAGACATTACAGGCCGGCCACTAGGTATGATACAAGCTGGGGGTAGCCTGCACGCACGTTGAGCAGAGGTATCAGCTCCTCTGTGGAGACAGACAGACATTACAGGCCGGCCACTAGGTATGATACAAGCTGTGTGTGGGGGGTAGCCTGCACGCACGTTGAGCAGAGGTATCAGCTCCTCTGTGGAGACAGACAGACATTACAGGCCGGCCACTAGGTATGATACAAGCTGGGGGTAGCCTGCACGCACGTTGAGCAGAGGTATCAGCTCCTCTGTGGAGACAGACAGACATTAAAGGCCGGGCCCTAGGTATGATACAAGCTGGGGGTAGCCTGCACGCACGTTGAGCAGAGGTATCAGCTCCTCTGTGGAGACAGACATACATTACAGGCCGGCCACTAGGTATGATACAAGCTGGGGGTAGCCTGCACGCACGTTGAGCAGAGGTATCAGCTCCTCTGTGGAGACAGACAGACATTACAGGCCGGGCCCTAGGTATGATACAAGCTGGGGGTAGCCTGCACGCACGTTGAGCAGAGGTATCAGCTCCTCTGTGGAGACAGACAGACATTACAGGCCGGGCCCTAGGTATGATACAAGCTGGGGGTAGCCTGCACGCACGTTGAGCAGAGGTATCAGCTCCTCTGTGGAGACGGACAGACATTACAGGCCGGGCACTAGGTATGATACAAGCTGTGTCTGGGGGGTAGCCTGCACGCACGTTGAGCAGAGGTATCAGCTCCTCTGTGGAGACAGACAGACATTACAGGCCGGCCACTAGGTATGATACAAGCTGGGGGTAGCCTGCACGCACGTTGAGCAGAGGTATCAGCTCCTCTGTGGAGACAGACAGACATTACAGGCCGGCCACTAGGTATGATACAAGCTGGGGGTAGCCTGCACGCACGTTGAGCAGAGGTATCAGCTCCTCTGTGGAGACAGACAGACATTACAGGCCGGGCCCTAGGTATGATACAAGCTGGGGGTAGCCTGCACGCACGTTGAGCAGAGGTATCAGCTCCTCTGTGGAGACAGACATACATTACAGGCCGGCCACTAGGTATGATACAAGCTGGGGGTAGCCTGCACGCACGTTGAGCAGAGGTATCAGCTCCTCTGTGGAGACAGACAGACATTACAGGCCGGGCCCTAGGTATGATACAAGCTGGGGGTAGCCTGCACGCACGTTGAGCAGAGGTATCAGCTCCTCTGTGGAGACAGACAGACATTACAGGCCGGGCACTAGGTATGATACAAGCTGGGGGTAGCCTGCACGCACGTTGAGCAGAGGTATCAGCTCCTCTGTGGAGACAGACAGACATTACAGGCCGGCCACTAGGTATGATACAAGCTGGGGGTAGCCTGCACGCACGTTGAGCAGAGGTATCAGCTCCTCTGTGGAGACAGACAGACATTACAGGCCGGCCACTAGGTATGATACAAGCTGGGGGTAGCCTGCACGCACGTTGAGCAGAGGTATCAGCTCCTCTGTGGAGACAGACATACATTACAGGCCGGCCACTAGGTATGATACAAGCTGGGGGTAGCCTGCACGCACGTTGAGCAGAGGTATCAGCTCCTCTGTGGAGACAGACAGACATTACAGGCCGGGCCCTAGGTATGATACAAGCTGGGGGTAGCCTGCACGCACGTTGAGCAGAGGTATTAGCTCCTCTGTGGAGACAGACAGACATTACAGGCCGGCCACTAGGTATGATACAAGCTGTGTCTGGGGGTAGCCTGCACGCACGTTGAGCAGAGGTATCAGCTCCTCTGTGGAGACGGACAGACATTACAGGCCGGGCACTAGGTATGATACAAGCTGTGTCTGGGGGGTAGCCTGCACGCACGTTGAGCAGAGGTATCAGCTCCTCTGTGGAGACAGACAGACATTACAGGCCGGCCACTAGGTATGATACAAGCTGTGTGTGGGGGGTAGCCTGCACGCACGTTGAGCAGAGGTATCAGCTCCTCTGTGGAGACAGACAGACATTACAGGCCGGCCACTAGGTATGATACAAGCTGGGGGTAGCCTGCACGCACGTTGAGCAGAGGTATCAGCTCCTCTGTGGAGACAGACAGACATTACAGGCCGGGCACTAGGTATGATACAAGCTGGGGGTAGCCTGCACGCACGTTGAGCAGAGGTATCAGCTCCTCTGTGGAGACAGACAGACATTACAGGCCGGCCACTAGGTATGATACAAGCTGGGGGTAGCCTGCACGCACGTTGAGCAGAGGTATCAGCTCCTCTGTGGAGACAGACAGACATTACAGGCCGGGCACTAGGTATGATACAAGCTGTGTGTGGGGGGTAGCCCGCACGCACGTTGAGCAGAGGTATCAGCTCCTCTGTGGAGACAGACAGACATTACAGGCCGGCCACTAGGTATGATACAAGCTGGGGGTAGCCTGCACGCACGTTGAGCAGAGGTATCAGCTCCTCTGTGGAGACAGACAGACATTACAGGCCGGGCCCTAGGTATGATATAAGCTGTGTGTGGGGGGTAGCCTGCACGCACGTTGAGCAGAGGTATCAGCTCCTCTGTGGAGACAGACAGACATTACAGGCCGGCCACTAGGTATGATACAAGCTCTGTTTCAGTCACTGCCCGTAGGGACAAACCAGTTAAATACGGTCGAGGGAACAAAGGTCCTACCGAAATTGCTGGATTCTTTGTTTTGGTCGGAACATAAGATGTTCATGAAATACTTTTATATGGAAGTTTCCAGCTCTTAAAATCCCTGGTGGTTAAGTGTGGGTTGCTACCTTTCATCCCGCTTGGCAACCAAATAGCAAACTACTACTACATTTCTACACTTCACTCATCTTTTTAACTTGTGTGAGAATTTCAAAATTTGTTTCGTCTGAATTTTTTCAACCGCGTCATACTCCAGCCACCGACTTTACTATCCAGTCTATACCTTCTTTAGGAATACTCACGGACTTTGGCGGCGACGGGCATGTAGTGGTGGCCGCAGTACTGGATGCGCTTGGTCTTGGGGTCGTAGAGCTTGAAGAAGAGCAGCACGTCCGAGTCCTTGTCGAAGGCGGGCAGCGTAGTGAGGCCGCAGTCGGGCCGCACCAGCTCCACAAACAGGTTCCACGGGTTCTGTTTCTTGGCCACGTCGAGCACCGCCTTGCGTAGATCGCTCTCGAGGTCGATGAGCGTCGGCCGGCACGTCTGGTTTGACCGGTAGCTGAACGGCCACGGACGCATCTGGTCGATGGGGCATTTCTGAAACATGCGGGGAAACGTCCTTGACGTCTGCTCACTAGTCTACGACTCGGGTGGTTGCCAGACACTGCCATTTACGTTAGCCAGTAAAATTGAAGCTTGCCATGTGAAAACGTGACCATTATTCCTTTATTAAAAAATTTTTTAAAAAATGTACAGGTTCAAACGTTTTGAAAATTAGTTAAGTAGTGTATACATACTTGTGTCACTGTCACTAGACCAGGAGGCCAAGTCTTGAAATTCACGTTTCAACTCACCACACGTTTCAAGTCGCAAATTCCCGCAAGTCGCAAGAAAAACATCAAAACGGTAGTCTTGAGACAAATTTGTAAAACGGGCGGTGACTTTACTCGCAAGTTTTTTTACGTTTCAAACCACGAGCTATAACGTTGCGAGTTGTCAGTTATTTGCGACTTGAGGTGGAGCAAGATGGAGGATGTTGCAATAATAAATGCGATTGCCGAACTTGAAGAGGCCGAAATAGCAGAAAACAACATACAAGAACGTTTAAACACCGTTATTAATCCATTAAATGCGTTATCTGACACGAAATGTATTAAATATTTCAGGCTCCAATCATGAAACATAGGCCTACTCGGATCCTTGAAGAGCCTAGCTAGGCCTAGGCCTACGCCTAGATCCTACATAGAAAATGTGTGTGTGTGAGGCACTCCAATCATGAAACATAGGCCTACTCGGATCCTTGCATAGCCTAGCTAGGCCTAGGCCTACGCCTAGATCCTACATAGAAAATGTGTGTGTGTGAGGCACTCCAATCATGAAACATAGGCCTACCCATAGAGAAATAAAAGAGGGCCTACCGGTACTCGGATCCTTGCATGGTCTAGCTAGGCCTAGGCCTACGCAGCCTACGCCTAGATCCTACATAGAAAATGTGCTTTCCCTAGGCGGGCCTATCTTCTACGTGAAAAGACCCACAAGGCTTAAAGGCCTAGACATGCCCTAGACCTAACATTTCATACTAACTTCTCTCCCGAGGCCGAGGAGGAGGTTAGAGGTTAGAGAACATATTATGTTTGTACACGCACGGCAATGACAGCGAGAGCGACAACAACAAACCAAGTCGTCACGCCTCGACTATTGGATGGATCGAAAGATGCAAGTTGTAACGCGCTTTGTCATTGGTCATTTATTGAGTTGTTGTGGGCGGAGTTTGATAACGCAAACAAGCAGTAACCCGCAAAGTTTTGATCTCGCAAGCGACTTCAGGCGCAAGCCTAATTTCAAGACTACGACATTAGTAGAAGTCAAGTCGCATGCGGTTTGGAAGACTTGATTCGCAAGGTTTCAAGACTTGGCCTCCAGAACTCGTACAGATAAGCAAGATAGCCTACTATAAATTTGAAATAAAGAGGGACTGCTGTATTATTAAATTATAGGACCTGCGTGGAAAAGATGCAGCTAAGAACCACAGCTTTTGTTGGATCCAAAACAATGTGAAGACAAATGAGATAAGCTGCCAACCTTCTATACCTGGTACATGTTTATTTATGTTCTTAGTTCCAATTACCTCAGCTACATAGACTTCTCTGTACTATAATAGTAGCTCAGCAAGGTGGCATGAGAAGAATAGAAGCAGAAAGCGACTACAAAAGAGAGACTACTGACCAGATCTCGGAAAATACTGCAGAGAGTGACTACGAAAGAGAGGCAGACTACTGACCAGGGTCTCGGGAAAGACTGCAGAGAGTGACTACGTTAGAGAGGCAGACTACTGACCAGGGTCTCGGGAAAGACTGCAGAGAGTGACTACGTTAGAGAGGCAGACTACTGACCAGGGTCTCGGGAAAGACTGCAGAGAGTGACTACGAAAGAGAGGCAGACTACTGACCAGGGTCTCGGGAAAGACTGCAGAGAGTGACTACGTTAGAGAGGCAGACTACTGACCAGGGTCTCGGGAAAGACTGCAGAGAGTGACTACGAAAGAGAGGCAGACTACTGACCAGGGTCTCGGGAAAGACTGCAGAGAGTGACTACGTTAGAGAGGCAGACTACTGACCAGGGTCTCGGGAAAGACTGCAGAGAGTGACTACGAAAGAGAGGCAGACTACTGACCAGGGTCTCGGGAAAGACTGCAGAGAGTGACTACGAAAGAGAGGGAGACTACTGACCAGGGTCTCGGGAAAGACTGCAGAGAGTGACTACGAAAGAGAGGCAGACTACTGACCAGGGTCTCTGGAAAGACTGCAGAGAGTGACTACGAAAGAGAGGCAGACTACTGAACAGGGTCTCGGGAAAGACTGCATAGAGTGACTACGTTAGAGAGGCAGACTACTGACCAGGGTCTCGGGAAAGACTGCAGAGAGTGACTACGTTAGAGAGGCAGACTACTGACCAGGGTCTCGGGAAAGACTGCAGAGAGTGACTACGAAAGAGAGGCAGACTACTGACCAGGGTCTCGGGAAAGACTGCAGAGAGTGACTACGAAAGAGAGGGAGACTACTGACCAGGGTCTCGGGAAAGACTGCAGAGAGTGACTACGTTAGAGAGGCAGACTACTGACCAGGGTCTCGGGAAAGACTGCAGAGAGTGACTACGAAAGAGAGGGAGACTATTGACCAGGGTCTCGGGAAAGACTGCAGAGAGTGACTACGAAAGAGAGACTACTGACCAGGGTCTCGGGAAAGACTGCAGAAAGTGACTATGAAAGAGAGACTACTGACCAGGGTCTCGGGAAAGACTGCAGAGAGTGACTACGAAAGAGAGACTACTGACCAGGGTCTCGGGAAAGACTGCAGAGAGTGACTACGAAAGAGAGGCAGACTACTGACCAGGGTCTCGGGAAAGACTGCAGAGAGTGACTACAAAAGAGAGACTACTGACCAGGGTTTCTGGAAAGACTGCAGAAAGTGACTATGAAAGAGAGACTACTGACCAGGGTCTCGGGAAAGACTGCAGAGAAAGTACAGGCTACTCACCAGGGTCTCAGACAGCTGCTCCAACAGCTCCTGCAGGGTGGTCTGCTTGCGCACCCTCAACACCTGGTACTGCACGCGCTCGGGGTCGTAGAGGTCGTTGCCCTGGTGGCCGTCGAACGCGTCTTCGAGCAGGATTTTGACCGTCATGTAGAGGTGGGCCTCGTTGCGTTCCTTGCGTCTGATCTGCTCCGTCCGCTTTTCCTCCATCAGCCGGTCCACCAGCTGGGCAAGACAACGTACATGCGTGACCAGAGATACGTACACTCGGTGTCAGTACATGTACTTATTTATTTAATCTATATCTGCATCTATTTATTTAATCGATATCCGCACACAACCAGTTGTGTGCAGACAGCATTTCGGAACACAGAATGGTTTGGGATCAACAATGGTCTTAGACAAGGAAGTGTACTCTCACCAACACTGTTCATCATAGTAATTGACGAAGTACTGCGAGTTGTCGAACGGGAAGAAGATAAAGGCCTAGAATCGTATGTGGCAAGATATTAGAAGAAGTACAAGAAGAACTGGATAAGTGGAGCAAGGCAACAGAAACATATTGATTGCAAATCAGCCAAGAGAAGAGCGAACTGGTAACCATGACAAAGAGACGCATAACCGGAGATAGCAAACTTTTACTGAGGGACAAAGAGTTGACCATAAAAGAATCTTTTAATTACCTAGGAAGTATGATACCAAACAAAATTGCAAAAAATTTGCAAAAAAGAGGCCAAGCCCAAAACGGAGAAGACAAACCGTTACAAACCAAAGAGGGCACACGCACAAAAAACGCCAATTTCAAAAGTGGCTCAACATTTAAAGGGGTGATATCTAAAATTGTGGCCAAGCCAATTATTTTATTTCCAATAAATATAGTAATTAAAATTAAATAAACAAATATATAAATGTTTACATCACTCAGTAATTGATAAATAAATATATTAATATTAATTACAAAATTAAATAAAATTATTGAAACATTTCGAGGTAGGAAAAACAAAATGAACAACCTGTATTTATAATTAAAAGCTTGGCCGATGAATTTGCATTCTCAGTTTTATTTTCCAAGTCCTGAAATGTTTCTTGAATTATTAGTGGGGTTACTTTAGCCCAATTTCCTATACCGACCCGGACAAAATTAGGAGAAAGCTGATTTTTTCAGGGTCGCTTACAAATATTATTTTATATAACATACTTCGGGTCCGCCAAAATCCGCCTTGTGCGTTAGCCGCCATCTTGGAAAATGTCAGCGATTACGGTATTACACTAAATCACTTGTTGTGAGTGCTCTATGTAACATTAAATTACGTGAGTGGTTTCAAATGAAAGATAATATTATGATCAATAATAATAATGAATGGTATTTTAGTTGTCTATCATATTACAATAGGAGGAAGTAATTAAGTGTTCCACCGCATAAGTGGATATTTGTATTTTGATGATTTGCGATAAAAGTAATAACGTATCCATAACTTGTGTTCATACAAAACATAAAGCTTATTCTGTATAGAACACACGTGCTAAGTCTTATTTACATAACTTTCAAAATGTTTGAGATACGAGCTATTGCATATCTGCATGTGTCGTGGCCGCCGATAACGATGCCGACAGAGCAAAACTTATTACCTTAGCCCATCGGTCAGTAACAACACATTAAAAGAAACTTGTTTTTACATGATGAGTAAAGAATGTAATTGAGCTTCACTTAGATCAAAGTCACATATGTGCTTTAGTCGCCATTTTGAAAAATGGCGACGGTTACAGTTTTGTCTTCAAACATGCTTTGTGAAGGCTACATATAACATAAAATAACATGAAGAATCTTAATTGAAAGATATGATTGGGAACTTCTATAAACAGGGGAAAAACTGTAAGTAATTAGATGAGCGTAGCGAATGTATCAATCAATTCAAATGGTTCATTCTCTATAAATGGGCGAATTTTGTTCGTCGCACACCGGTCAAACGGTTCGACGGATTTGACCAAAATTTTAAACCAACACTCTTTAATACTCAAATTGACGATGTCAAGATGAACATAAAAATCCATCAAGATGACAACCTACAAAAAAAAAATACCGAAAACATTTAAGTTTTAATTTCTGTTAATTGAAACTTACGGACGGATTTAAGTAATGTTTTGAGCTCGTGGTAGAATGGGCCCATGGTAAGTTTGAAAAATGAGACCCTGTTCTCCCTCCCCCCCCCCCCTTCTCCGCTGTCCCACTTAAGATTCCTTCTTCTGCAATTTGCCCTGCCCTTCCTAGCTTCTGGACTCTCCTTATGACGACCCCCACGATATAAGAAAAATGAATCTGATTCGGAAGACGCCATGTAGCCTAAGCTGTCGCGTAAGTCACTAAATGCCAAATAATAACAATGTTTTATATTTATTTATATCCACAACAAAGGTATTGCCACTGTCTTGGCGAAAGTTAGTTTAACGTTGTAACTGTTACCGTCATTTTGTAAGCGCATTTTTAGTTTATATTTACGGCAATGTTCCCAAACACTGCCGCACTTATAATTATTCACATAGTAAATGTTGTCTATCACTCTCACTTGTTTAGGTGTCCAATTATACAAATTGAACATTACTCCAACACTGTGGCTAGCAGTATTTTGTTGAATGAATAGAATCGCTCTCCATCCAATGATGTATTTTAGCTCCATAAAGATCCAGTTAACATTTCCTCCTACACCGTTTATTTGTTGTGGATTGTCTTTAGTCATCGTGAGAGGATGGGGACGTTCACGATTGTTAATGATGATTATTAAGACCCATTTTATTTCCTTCTTTAAAACAAGCACTAGTCGCGTCACTCACATCATGTCAGTACATAAACAGCACACTGCAATTTTTCAATTTCTGTTAGCTTGCTCTGATCCCGAGAAATATTTTTTCCTTTATTGACTGTGTTGGCAGATCCTGGCGATACCATTAAAATGAAGTCATGAGAATTTTGACCAATTAAGATAACTAGTAATCTGTATCTCTACCAACTTCTGCAACTGGGGGACCACTGTCTGCCAAGTTTAATGTTGTCTCCACTATAAGAGTGCATGCAGCAGTTTTTGCATTGACAATGTTTATATCTTGAAACATTAACCGATTGGAAAACTTTTAAATAAGCCGGGCTTTATTCTGCCAATTCCCAGGAATGCGGCCGCTGACAAGCTTAGTACGCCTAGTAATATGCAATGCATGAGCGAATCTCCAAAGACAATTTCGTGTGAGGTGGTCGAGGCCATGTACGCGATGGAGAAGGACCCCCCCCCCAACTATTATGTTGGTACTCTTTGCATATCTCAGTTCGTGGGTGCAAGTAACCGTTGATTGATGCAATAGCCTGTTCAAAATGTTTTGTTCTACTTCTCATACCGTTATCATCAAATAGTGATGGTGATGGGATAACAGACAAGAGTTGCTCTATCGCATTTGACTGTTTATCATCATGGGGGTCGTCATAAGGAGAGTCCAGCAGAAGAAGGGCAAATTGGAGATCAGACTTACCACGAAACCAAAACATTTTAAATCCGTCCGTAAGTTTCAATTAACAGAAATTAAAACTTAAATGTATTCGGTAATTAATTTTTTGTAAGTTGTCATCTTGATGGATTTTTATGTTCATCTTGACATCGTCAATTTGAGTATTAAAGAGTGTTGGTTTAAAATTTTGGTCAAATCCGTCGAACCGTTTGACCGGTGTGTGACGAACACAATTCGCGCATGGAGAGAATGAACCATTTGAATTGATTGATACATTCGCTATGCTCATCTAATTACTTAAAATTTTTCCCCTGTTTATAAAAGTCCCCGATCATATCTTTCAATTAAGATTCTTCATGTTATTTTATGTTATATGTAGCATTCACAAAGCATGTTTGAAGACAAAACTGTAACCGTCGCCATTTTTCAAAATGGCGACTAAAGCACATATGTGACTTTGATCTAAGTGAAGCTCAATTACATTCTTTACTCATCATGTAAAAACAAGTTTCTTTTAATGTGTTGTTACTGACCGATGGGCTAAGGTAATAAGTTTTGCTCTGTCGGCATCGTTATCGGCGGCCACGACACATGCAGATATGCAATAGCTCGTATCTCAAACATTTTTAAAGTTATGTAAATAAGACTTGGCACGTGTGTTCTATACAGAATAAGCTTTATGTTTTGTATGAAAACAAGTTATGGATACGCTATTACTTTTATCGCAAATCATCAAAATACAAATTTCCACTTATGCGGTGGAACACTTAATTACTTCCTCCTATTGTAATATGATAGACAACTAAAATGCCATTCATTTTTATTATTGATCATAATATTATCTTTCATTTGACACCACTCACGTAATTTAATGTTACATAGAGCACTCACAACAAGTGATTTAGTGTAATACCGTAATCGCCGACATTTTCCAAGATGGCGGCTAACGCACAAGGCGGATTTTGGCGGACCCGAAGTATGTTATATAAAATAAAATTTGTAAGCGACTCTGAAAAAATCAGCTTTCTCCTAATTTTGTCCGGGTAAAAACCTAAAATTCCTCCTCTATATACATTATAAAATTTATTTTAAAGTTTATTAACTTGATGAGTTATTAACATTATTTCTTTATAGTACGTACTATTAATAATATATTACCTAAAGCCAAATTGCAAATTCATTGGCCAAGCTTTTAATTATAAATACAGTGTGTTCATTTTGTTCTTCCCACCTCGAAATGTTTCAATAAGTTTATTTAATTTTGAAATTAATGTTAGTATATTTATTTATCAATTATTAAGTGATGTAAACATTTATATATTTGATTATTTAATTATAATTACTATATTTATATTAGGGATGGGAAAAAACAGCTATTTTGCTAAACGTTTAAACGCACTAACTAATCGCGTTTAAACGGTTAACCCCCCCCCCCCCATTTTTTTGTTTTTTTTTTTATTCCGATAAAAATGTAGACATAATTAAAACAAAATAGTAATCTCACACTTTCGTATAATTCGCATTATTCTTAGGAACATTGTTGGACCATTTATGATGGGGTT
Organism: Isoperla grammatica; assembly: GCA_945910005.1. Taxonomy (NCBI): domain Eukaryota; kingdom Metazoa; phylum Arthropoda; class Insecta; order Plecoptera; family Perlodidae; genus Isoperla; species Isoperla grammatica. The sequence continues at coordinate 38,240,061 of OX246744.1, forward strand.
TTATTTTTTTTATCAAATTATCACTCGCCAAAGAATGATGACCTTACCTTAGGCAAATCAGCTGACACCGGCAGATCGTAGTCCCAACTCCCACTGCAGGCTGGGCCAGTACCATGTATAACCATGTTACCATAGGGGCCAGTGGGGCCTACCCCATAAATTACCCCTCCTGCACTTGCTTAAAATTAAAAAAACTAAAAAAGTAAAACTAAATTTAAAATTAATTTGGGACTGCACAGTTAGTTAACACTTCACACGACGCTTTTATTTTTGTTTAAGAACAAAATCATATCTACATTTTTTGGAGATAAACGATTTCTTAATTTCGTAACTAAGCGTCCAGCTGCAGAAAATAACCTCTCCGAGGGCACAGATGTTGCTGGAATGCTCAGATACGCCTTGGCGAGGCGCGCAATCCTGGGGAGCATAACTTCATGCTGCTTCCACCAGTCCAAAGGCAATTTATTTTGCCCTAATATCGGCATGTTAATGTACTGACTCAGCTCATCTTGTACCGAGGCTACCACTGTTCCTTGAGCATCATCGTATAGGTAACCCAAAAGAAGTTTAATTGCACTATCAGCATTGGTATCTGTCTCTGGGTTCGGCTCATGTGTTTGTGTGGCTGCTGACTCGTCCATCGCTTCGTCGCCGTCCAGCTGTTCTCCCATCGCGATGATTTGGTCATGAACAATGGCTTTCATATCGTCGGGAAAACAATGCAAGTGCTTGTGTCGTGGGTCCAGGAAACACGATATTATGAATGCATTTAAATCCTACTCACTGTCATCATCTGTTGTAAATAACATAGGGTGTCTGCGCTTGATGTCATTTCTCACAGTGTTTTTAAATTCACGGACTACTACAGAATCTGTTTCTAGTGGAATCATATGGATGTTAGCCAACGCAATTAATATTGGCGCCACGGTTGATATGGTGACGGAATACTCTACCGATAATGCAGTTGTTGCAGCCTGCAGATATTTAAGACATTCTCCAATGTCTTTCATGATTGCCCAGTGTTCGTCGCGCCTTAACGGCAGCCTTAATGTTAGCTGCATTATCATGTACGCAACCGAGAATCTTAGTGTCAAGATTATATTCCATTATAGTATTTTCTAGAGACTTCATAAGATTTTGAGCAGTGTGAGACTCGTTCTCATATGCCGTAGATAGGACTGCACTTCTCATTTCCCAGTCCTCGATGTTATGTGCCGTGACGGTGGTGAAGACATCCACGCGTCAGTTGTCAATGTTATGCTCGTCTTCAAATCGTTTAGTTTCTTCTTAAGTACGTCCTGCTTGTCTTCATACATTTGTTTTATAAAAGCAGTAACTGTTTTTCGGCATGGCACTTTATAGGCGGGTTCTAAATAAGCTAAACACTCGATGAAACCTTCACCCTCAACCACGTTTATGGGCAATAAATCTTTCACAATCATAGCCGTGATAAGCCGAGTTATGTTATCGCTGCGTTTTTTATCACACAGACGGGGCTGTTGGAGAAACTTACTGATGGGGCGTTGACTTTTTTCATTACCAGATGGAACAGTTGAGTTTGCAGCTTTTGATGTACCAGAACTATGAAAATGAAATGGATGCTTTAATTTCAGGTGATTGTTCATTGCACCCGTACTACTACTGTTATGGGATAACACTTCTTTACACATTCAACATGTGACTTTTTTTTCTGCCGCGTTTTTTTCGAAATGTTTCCAAACGCCGCTTGTTGTTGCACGACTCATTGCTATTTATTTATTATTTAATAACTTTTAATAAAAAAAACTAATCCCGGTCACAGACACACGCAACAATAAAAACAAGCACAAAGACAATAATTAAGCCCTGCGAGTGCGACTGGCCAGCAAGACACCCCGAGCTATTGTGAGCGGGGGGGGGGGGGGGGGGGGGGGGGGGGTCGGTACTAGGTAGAGTAATCCAGCGTGACAAAGGCAAAACATCGCGAGGCAGGCAGGCAGTAAGATTCTACTCCGTGAAGTGAGAGAGAGAGATCGGTTGCCAGTGAGGGCAAGTGAATACGCGAGTCGCCGGCGACGAACGTGCAAGCAACAGCAATCCATTTCCATTCCACCGGAAGTTCGTTCGTTTGGTGGTGGGCAGGCGGCGCCGAGTGATGAATGAGTCATTTATGATAGGTTTCAAGTTTCAACCACACTCAACTCTCATGCACATTCGGGAAAAAAACATTTATTTTTAATTTAACAAAGCTGAAAGGTCACTCAAAACACCATATTTTATGATACAGTAATTACTATTTACTATTTATTTTTAAATTGACTAACCGTTGCTAACCGTTTATGCGTAATCTAATAACCTCTAATTTACCACTACATGTTTAAACGTTTAACCGTCCCATCCCTAATTTATATATCTGAAATATAATAATTGGCTTGGCCACAATTTTAGATATCATCCCTTTAAATGTTGAGCCTCTTTAGAGTTTGGCGTTTTTTGTACGTGTGCCCTCTTTGGTTTGTAACGGTTTGTCTTCTCCGTTTTGGGCTTGGCCTCTTTTTTGCCTTTTTATTTGGTAGGATATCAATGCTTTTTATTTAAAAAGACTAATCTTGTCATGTATCCAAGTCAACTTGATCTCCGACTAGCGGAGGCTCGTCGAACTCCAACTTGCGAGTTCGACGAGCCTCCGCTAGTCGGAGATCAAGCGGGGCCTCGTTGATCCCGAATTAAAACTACAGTAATTATTTTGTTACATGGGCACTGTTCAAGATAGGATTCTGAAAATTTACTCAATTGTCTACATCAATGGCAAGAACGTTGTGACACAAACTTATTGTTTTTCGTTGGCAACTTTTGATAATAACTAATTTTTTGGGAGTATTTATTTTTTTTCAGGTTGGCATTCTGTCCAATTACAATTTTTTGTATGAAAGGGGATGCCCTGGGAGGTAAACAAAATTAGTGAAAAAATTGGTGTTTACATCTTTATTCCTTTGGGGCCCACAGACCGACAAGGAATTAGCCAGTAAGTTAACTGAAGAATTTTTGAGTTTTTTAATGATCTTTACGACTTAATATCTCCCGTAAGCCACATCCGATCGAGATGAAATTGGAAATGGGTAGTCTCGTGGTAAAAGCCCACCGATAAATAAAAATTTGAGGTTTCCATCTATTATGGTTTTGCGTCGGCAACATCGTGTTAAGTGCACTTCGATGCTTGCAGTAAGAGTCGCGTAGTGGAAGCTCGCACATGGCTTGGCCCGGCGCGCTCCCTCGCGCCTAGATATCTAAAATTGCAACAATAGATGCAGAAGTTTTAAGAAGAACCACATTGGCAGAAAGCTTCTACCAGTCTGTCAGGAAGCTACTTTGGAAAGATGAAATCCCAAGACAATGCAAACTTCTTATATATAAACTATACTTTCTACCAATACTGACATATACCACAGTTACATGGACCATGGGATTCAAAGCGGAAAATCGAATAGTGGCAGCAGAAATGAAGTTCTTGAGAAGCACACTGGGTGTGACAAAGAATGAAAGGATTAGAAGTAGTGTGATCAGAGAAAGATTAGGTGTTGAAAGCGTGAAAGTAAGATTGGAGAGAGAACATCTTCGTTGGTTTGGACATATGAAAAGGATGGACCTGACTAGGATACCAAGAAGAGAGTTTGAACAACAACAAGAAGGGCATAAGAAGAAAGTAGGCAGACCAAGGGACAAGTGGATGAATCAGATCAAAAACAGTGTGGAGAATAGAGGAAGAACATGAAACGAAGTTGAAGCAGAAAGACTATGGGAAAACCGTGAGAGATGGAGGGAACTACTAAACAGCCCTCTGGTAACGGAAGAAGTGATCGAGGAAGAGGTTGAGGAGGTGGTTGTGTCAGGCCTGGCTAGCCGGCAAAGAAGACATTAGCCCAAGACATGGAGTACTTTGCTAATCCCCCCTACCCGATAATTAATATTGGAAACGGGGTCAAGATATATGCACTATGTATATAATCTATATCTGCAACATGACCGACGTCGCACTATAAATGATGATAATTAGTTGCTCATTGTAGGAATCTAACAATGTTGAGGTGAGATTTAAGGCTGCATAGCTATTGAGCGAAAATTTAAGTGCGCGAAAGTTCTAGTTAGCGAAATTCGCGCACCCGATCATTCGCGCAATAGAACTTTCGCTCACTAGAGTATTCGCGCATTAGAAGATTCGCTAACTAGATATTTCGCGCACTAGACTTTTCGCGCACTTAAGGTTTCGCTTACTGGAAATTTCGCGCAATAGGCTATTCGCGCACTAGAGTTTTCGCGGACTAGAGTTTTCGCGCAACAGATTTTTCGCGCATTAAGGTGTTCGCGGACTAGACTCTTCGCGCACCTAAGGTTTCGCTTACTAGAAATTTCGCGCAATAGGCTATTCGCGCACTAGAGTTTTCGCGGACTAGAGTTTTCGCGCAATAGAACTTTCGCGCATTAGAGTTTTCTTTGCATTAAGGCGCAGCAGGATATCTGCGGTCAGGTATACTGTGTATATTGTCGGACCTGAAAACGTTCGACTCAGACCGCCTGCCAAGAATATTGATGTGCCGTTCTTGCGCTTAACCTACCGTGCCGCCAAGGGTCACCCCCCCTTCCCCCCCCTCACCATCGCCCCGTCATCATCACCGATTGCGAGCGGTTGCTTGTTAATGTTACCTGTTTGCGTATATATATCACGTATTATACATTTTGTGCTGTCAGGTGGTCCACTCCTGATAACGTCAAATGACGTTGTCACTCAATCACAATTGACACAAGTATTATTTAGATGTGGAGAAAATAGATATCTCAATCTCCCAGTATTTTAGTTTTCACCGTAACTTTACTAGGTAGTAATAAGTATTCTTATACTGATGTAGGTTAACAATACAGTGATTTATTTACAATGATGTCTCCACACAAGCAGCATGTTCACGTTATCACACCCAATTGGTTTACACATTTTATTTTATTTATTTATTAAATGTCTATTCTATTCAGTAATATTAAAAGTAATATTCGTGTATTCCAGGTTCTTATTGCTTCACGAATTATTAATGATAATAAATCAAGATAAACGACACATACAAAAACTCTAGTTATAACAAATTTGCGCTCACGTCCATTTCGGTATAATACACAGCGCAGACAGCATATTTTTGTTATGAATATGTATCGGTAAGTGATTTGATTATTTCGATTATGTACTTAATAACACAAGAAGAGCAACCTTTAATTTACCACGCGCACATTACTTGGAGTTAAAATATTCAGATAATATTACTATGCTTTTTCATGGTAAATCATATGCATGTAAAATGAACCAAAGCCAACGATAGGCGGTCATTGACGGCTTGTCGTTAGAGTAGTAAACCGCGGTTCTGGCATTCAGATTTGAATCCTGTGTAGCGCATGTTAACCATGACATGAATGCTTCTTCATAAATTAAGCACTCACTCATCGTCGCGATTTTCACTGGTGGTAAAAAAAAAAAAAATGTAAGAAGACCCGAAATATCGTCACCTTCCAAATTTGTCCAAGGTTTAAATGAGGGTTGGTCTTGTACTTTACAAATTAATATTATATATTAAAAATGGTTAGTGGTTGGTATATAAAAAATGGTTGTGATCATATGTTTATTTAATTATATTAAAATGTAATAATTTAATTAAACGACGGGATTTCAGGGGAGGCTAAGGGGGAATTGACTCGGCTGAAGCCCCCAAGCCCCTTCCCCACTATACACGGCATTAGTCTTGGCGAATTATCAATAAACAAATGTTAATACGTATTTAAAAGGGAATTTTCCTCTTTTTTTAATGTTCATCTTCTACTAAATTAGTTGACAACTTCGTAAATATGAACACATTAAATGTATTTACTTAAATAAAAATACAAATTTTGTATTTTTATTTAATTAAATTATATCAATCATCCAATTAATCTGAAGTGTTCTACTTCTTTTTTACAAGTGATGAAACACATGACATTTCTTCAAAGTAGATTACCAATAAGATAAAATTTAACAAACACAACTTGCTTATATGATTATTGTATTCGAGGATATTACGAATCGAGAGTATATACAAAGAGAATATATTAATTTTTACTTTAAAATATAATTACAAAACGTAAAACATTTTTGCGGTATATGCAGTCCACTGTTCGATGTGTCAACAATACAACAACAAATTAATCAATTTAATAGAAGTTAGTTTATGTCGTCCCGGTAGCTCAAGTGGGAAGAGCAATGGCGTGCAATGCCGCAGATCTGTGTTCGATGTCAAGTCAGGGCATACTTATATTAGAATTGCTATATCCGTAGATTATCCATAAAACTGAAGTTGGCTATAAACAAACATGTCATAATTTGTATGTACACCATACGTAAAGTAAATCGTGGATAGTAACAGTCACCTTCTGCTTGTTAATAGTAATATTAAAATACTACAATTTTGTTGTGATTCTCAATTCTCAAGTAATTCTCAAGAGAATATTGTAACGAAAACGACGCATGTCACACTATTTCGTTGTGTGTAATGAACGTAAAGGGAAGACAGTGCATGCAACGGGAGTGTACGTATCCATATGGGTATGGGTAGGTTTTATGTCAGAACGCAAATAACAACCACTTCTTCTTGGCACAATAATTTAAAGTTATTTTATCTAGTTGTCTATACGTTGGACGAACTGGAGTTCTATTATGGATTATATTCACTTTCGAGCACGTTATAGTAAGTTTATTATTCACATTTCAGCCTACAATCAGGGGTTATGGTTTAAATAACAAGCCAGCGTTTGGCGTGACGCGTGATTCTATTAAACCGCGGTTGTTGCTTTCCAAGTTCGAATCCTGGCTTGGGTATGGATGCCATGTGGCGTTTTTCATATTTGTAATTACCCAAGCACCGTCTCGATTACCCTCGTGGCCAAAATATGAGCGTAAAGCCCAAATATCACTTGAACAAAATAAAATGCAACAACATATTTCATAAGTCCATTGTCTGTATGAGTAGATGTCACCCGTCGGAAATAACGATGTAGTTCTTGGTAGAAGTGTCCCCTCTCGGTCTGTTTGCTTAAAATATAAAGTGTAATAGATAAGGTATAGAATGAAGGCAGTAGAAGTCATTTTCCGGGACCGAAAGTACGTTTAAATCGTACCGTGTTATATCCAATAATTACGATAAATTCGTTTAGGCATTTATTAATTTGGGTGAGCATAGTTGAAATTTTTGTGTACCAAACAATTTGTATGTTATCGTTACCTTATTATTATTAAATAATATATAATTAAATAATGTTATTATTTTTATTATTAATATTATTATTTTTATTATTTATTACATACAAACTAGGTCGAAACCGGTATTAGCATATTGTACGGACACAAGTGTCAAGTACTTCCATGTATTTACCTTATAACAAGTACTTAAAATTAACATAAATTAATCATTGTTTATAGTATTTTCTCCGAACCAAACTTAATTTCATAAATTAATTGAAAATATATACGGTGTGATTTCTCGTAGCAATCCTAGCACTCGCTCTTCGTACGGTGGGAAAAACCACGTAAAACCCCCGTCAGTGTGGATGTGTTCTCAAAGTTTTCATTATTCTACATTTAAAAATGTACGCAGTATTCTACATGTGTTCAGTATTTTTGCTTTTTGCATCTTGATGTATACGTTTGGCTGGATACCTAATACTTCAATACTATTGTGGAGCTTTAGTGGAACAATACCGTTAGCTGATATTATTAATGGTATAGTTGTTACTTTGGTTTGTTTCCCCATTTTCTTTATCTCAAGAGAGCTGTCGAGTACGTTGTTAAACCACAAATACTACTACTACTACTACTACTACTACTACTACTACTACTACTACTACTACTACTACTACTACTACTACTACTACTACTACTACTACTACTACTACTACTACTACTACTACTACTACTACTACTACTACTACTACTACTACTACTACTACTACTACTACTACTACTACTACTACTACTACTACTACTACTACTACTACTACTACTACTACTACTACTACTACTACTACTACTACTACTACTACTACTACTACTACTACTACTACTACTACTACTACTACTACTACTACTACTACTACTACTACTACTACTACTACTACTACTACTACTACTACTACTACTACTACTACTACTACTACTACTACTACTACTACTACTACTACTACTACTACTACTACTACTACTACTACTACTACTACTACTACTACTACTACTACTACTACTACTACTACTACTACTACTACTACTACTACTACTACTACTACTACTACTACTACTACTACTACTACTACTACTACTACTACTACTACTACTACTACTACTACTACTACTACTACTACTACTACTACTACTACTACTACTACTACTACTACTACTACTACTACTACTACTACTACTACTACTACTACTACTACTACTACTACTACTACTACTACTACTACTACTACTACTACTACTACTACTACTACTACTACTACTACTACTACTACTACTACTACTACTACTACTACTACTACTACTACTACTACTACTACTACTACTACTACTACTACTACTACTACTACTACTACTACTACTACTACTACTACTACTACTACTACTACTACTACTACTACTACTACTACTACTACTACTACTACTACTACTACTACTACTACTACTACTACTACTACTACTACTACTACTACTACTACTACTACTACTACTACTACTACTACTACTACTACTACTACTACTACTACTACTACTACTACTACTACTACTACTACTACTACTACTACTACTACTACTACTACTACTACTACTACTACTACTACTACTACTACTACTACTACTACTACTACTACTACTACTACTACTACTACTACTACTACTACTACTACTACTACTACTACTACTACTACTACTACTACTACTACTACTACTACTACTACTACTACTACTACTACTACTTCTACTTCTACTACTACTACTTCTACTACTACTACTACTACTACTACTCCCTACTACTACTACTACTACTACTACTACTACTACTTCTACTACTACTGATAACCCAACCATGTAATAATTCAGAGAGGGTCTGGTGAAAAACTATAAACTAAAAATGTGTGGAGAAATTTTGTAACTTGGCACGTTAAAATGCTACAATTTGGTAGTAATTCTCAATTCTCAAGTAATTCTCAAGCGAATATTGTAACGAAAACGACGCATGTCACACTATTTCGTTGTGTGTAATGAACGTAAAGGGAAGACAGTGCATGCAACGGGAGTGTGTGTACGTATCCATATGGGTATGGGTAGGTTTTGTCATAACGCAAATAACAACCACTTCTTCTTGGCACAATAATGTAAAGTTATTTTATCTAGTTGTCTATACGTTGGACGAACTGGAGTTCCATTATGGATTATATTCACTTTCGAGCACGTTATTATAAGTTTGTTGTTATTTGTTCACATTTCAGCCTACAATCAGGGATTATGGTTCAAATAACAAGTCAACGTAGTAGGCCGCGGTCCATTTGGCGTGACGCGTGAGTCTATTAAACCGCGGTTGTTGCTTTCCAAGTTCGAATCCTGGCTTGGGTATGGATGCCATGTGGCGTTTTTCATATTTGTAATTACCCAAGCACCGTCTCGATTACCCTCGTGGCTAAAATATGAGCGTAAAGCCCAAATATCACTTGAACAAAATAAAATGCAACAACATATTTCATAAGTCCATTGTCTTCACATAACGTGAGCATATATAATGAATTTAATATTTACACATTGCTATCTCATATATTTTATTGAGTAAGTAAAACATAATCATGGTCGTCACGATGAGGCTGAAGCGAACATTGTCATCCCCATATACACCCCAACTGAAGAAGACGCCTGCATCCACACAACTAGCAATGCTCCGGTGTGTAGCGTATCGCCTACCATCCAGGGTGGCCTGCACTAGTCAGGCGATGTTTTTGGAACGTAGTGGTTGGGACCGGTTTCGCGGACTAGAGCTTTCGCGGACTAGAGGTTTCGCGGACTAGAGTTTTCGCTTATTAGGCTATTCGCGTATTAGAACATTCGCTCAATAGACTATTCGCTAGTTTAATTCTTCGCTCGGTATATTTTTCGCGCAGTAGACTATTCGCGGACTAGAGTTTTCGCTGACTAGAGTTTTCGCGCATTAGATCATTCGTGCACTAAAGTATTCGCGGACTAGAAGATTCGCGCATTTAATTATTCGCTCAATATATTTTCTGCGGACTAGAGTTTTCGCGGTCTAGAGTTTTCGCGGATTAGAGCATTCGCGCATTAGGCTATTCGCGGACTAGAGTTTTCGCGCACTAGAGCTTTCGCGCAATAGACGATTCGCGTACTTAAATTTTCGCTCAATAGATATGTTCCCAGATTTAATATGTCTGCTCTTGTTGTTTATCTTATTGGCTACTGAATCCTTTCAATTACTTGGACCTAGGCAGAGGGTATGAAAATAAAATAATCTTGGCATACTATATTAGCTTTGCTAAACACGCTCCAACTGTAGTGCTAGTACAAGCTTATTGCATGTCTAAAACTTACGAAGAGCGTGTTCTGTATAGTTCATTTAACCCAGTGCTGGTCCATAGGCAACCCCCATCACACGGTTCAATCATGGGCAATAGAGAATTGAGCGTAACCCCAAGAGCTGTCGATTTAGAACATTAATACGGAATACCCGTGAATAATGCTATTTGAAACTTCAACATTTTACAAGAATAATCTTTATTTGCAAGACTTTTGTTTTATCCAGTACCCACTAAAATAAACTTCCACAACCACGACAAAAATAAATTTAAAAAACACAACCTTTTATAAATCCCTTTGCATTTATATTCCCAACCCTACTATATATAATAATTAACTTGCAATCCGACAAGTACAGCCGAAATGCGCCCCACCATGTCTATACAACAACTCACCTCCTGGGGTATGTCCTCTTCCGCCACCTCTTGCAGCACGTTCTTGAGCTCAGAGTCTCTAATGTAAACGAGCATGTACGCGTTGGTACAGTGCTTTACCGTCATGTTTATGTCGTCGTCGTGGCCGCCAAAGTTGTGGTCGATGGCCTCCTGCTTCGTACACCGCGACACAACGTCGTTGTCAAACTTGCACCACTTTCCGCCACCCTGCAAGTACGCCTAGTATTAAACAGTTAAAACTTAAAAATCAAGCTTGTCAAATAATGTTTTATTAATCTACGTCAACATTAATGATAACAGCCTAAATATTCAAATTACCCCAGATATCTACAGAATAAATAATTTGTACGACACATTAAAACAAAATGCCTAAGTGACTAGTTTGTCAGTGAAGTGAAAAAAAAAACTAGTATTGCAGGAAATTATGATAAGGCCATATCACATTAGGTTCCGAACTGACAATTGCAATCGTAGATTCGAGCTTACGATTGGAGGCGCATGCGCAGTAGCTCAGTCGGGCCAGTCTACGATTGCAATCTTTTTATAGACCGAGCTCTAAAATAAGATTGGGAATCGTAGATCCGAGTCACGTGAACCAGTCAGGAAGGAGAACGGTTAAATACATATTGAGCACTGTCACAACATCACTTCAAGCAACAACTACTTTAATGGAAACAAAGAGCCAATAATTTTAATTATATATTTGTTTGTGATTAAGGCTTGTCTTATTAGCCTAGTTATTATTAGTGAATTTATTTCTTAGTTGAACGATTTTAGGATTTTCAGCTGGTCAAGTGTGATTGGATATTTGTAGATTGCGATTGCAATTGGCGACTCCAGTCTACGATTCCAATTGTAGTGTGATACGGGCTATACACATTTTTGCTAGAACGACAAGGCAATGTTAACAAAACTTGAATGATAGAAAACCATTATTATTTGTCAGAGGAATTTTTTGGAAATAACTAAAAATTAAAACACTTTTGTTTGCCAATGTTTGAAATATTCCATGAACATAATTTAGTTTTTACTAGGTTTTTTAATAGTGCTGTCCTAAATTTAAGAACCTAAGCTAACTAACAACCATTTTACTTTCTTTTAGTGTTGAATACTTTTTTCAAGGCTCTATAAGCAGCCTTGAGTAAGATTTGCTAGAACTTACACATAGAAATTTAAGTTTCACTTTACAAAATTCTTGACTTTATAAATGAATGATAATATGCATACTAAATGTTTCAGTTTAGCCTATCATATACAATAAATAATATGAGAAAGAAACACAAGTTAAATTAATATTATGTAGGCCTACATGTAAATGGTTTCTTCAAAACTTTGAAGATGGGCGTCTCAGGCGCGACTTTCTGCCGCTCGCAGCGCTAGCAGTACTGAAGGGTCCAACTCGATCTTTGCACCTCGTTTTCTCAATTCAAACATTCAAGCCGTTTATATTTAAGACTTTTAAATATAAATCATCCATTGTAGTAATGTTTTACAAGGTTTTTGACAGAGAATACCTTTGTTATAGATACAAAACACAAAACAAACATATTGTCGTTTGACAGTTAGACAGTTGACGAACGACAATATTTAACATGGAATGAATTACAAAGTTGGACCCTTCAGGACAGGTGCTGCAACCTATTTCAGCTTTGACCTGAGACGCCCATTGTTCAGGGTTACCATTAAAATGCAGCAAACTGAATTCACGGGTTTTTGTCAGTACTTCACGGATGTTTGATTTTATTTAGAAGCCTGTGATTTTATATTTGATGTGAAATAGGATTGATTTTAAAGTCGTTCCATTGATCAAACTACCAGTTTCAAGGAATGATTTTAATATTTGTTTGAAATCACAAAAAACTATTTCTTTGACAATCATTATGTTAAATTACTATAAAATATAAAATATATTCAGTAATCAAGTAAGAATACTATTTTAATATCCAGTATTTACACGAAAATGCAGTTATTTATAATGGCATGATTCTAGTCACTAGTTTGACTGCAGAATAGCCAATCCCTAAAAACGAAATTAGTTCATCAAAACTCCAAATAGTAGTCAACTTCTTATCTCGCTTTTGGCCTTAATTACACCACAACACATTCACAAATTATAGACTTATATAATGGATACAAATCTAAATTGATTTACAAAACCAAGGAAACAAAAAACTCGTTTCTAATATTCGTCGACAAAGTATTGCCAACCTCCAATATACTTGGCAACGCTGCAAAGACATTGTTATTGTCAGGCTGTCAGCTGGTGAAAATGGCGTCGAAAAAATACGGAATACGAAGCGAAGGACGTTTTATTACCATTATAGAAAAAGATAGGATTGTATGTTTTGTATCGTATCATGTTTTTTGTGCAATCGTTTACCTGACGAAGTGATTTCCAGTAACGTAAGTCCATCTAGGAGGATATGTGCTGTTGCTACACGGTGTGCTACTGCTAGGCCTAGGCCTAGGCCAAGTCGTGATAATATGTTTTTAAATAAAAATGCGTAATTGGCCATAGATGGTTTGTTTACTTTATTTTCCTTGTTCCTTTAGTGGCCTTACGGCTTGGCATATTTTATTTCATATTATACAGATGCCTCCTGGCATACTATACTTATTACTTAGCATTTCTACATTGGGGAAAATGTTTGCGTTTACGGACGTACAATGCACCAATTTCATTTCGGATCATTGTAGGCAATATAGGCCTAGGCCTAAATAAAGGTGGCCTAGGCTAGGCCTCACGTACCGTATTCAGATATAATCCCGTTTCTAACTGTGCCTTCAATCTGAATTGAATGCATTATTTTTATAACGCAAAATATTAATTGGAAATAAGCGACAGTAAATGTAAATAAGAAAAAGTCCAGTCACCGCATCGTGGAAAGGTGACAGCCAGCAGCTCATGTTTTGACGTGAGGCGGAGGCATGCTCAAAGAGAAATGACGTCATCGCACGCAGTGTTGCCATAGTTTCACGGCTCGCCCGATTTCCCATCAAATGTTCTTGTAGTGAAGCCAATATTGACCGAAAACGAGTCGAGAGATTGTATTCATATATACATAATTAGAATTGTCGTTCAATTATCTTCAAATTGAGTATAAAATAAAGAAAATGACAAATGTTTAGTATCTACTTAGTCGATGCTTTATATTCGAAAGTGTATGTTTTTTGACAGTTTCAATGGTAGGGGATAGGGAAATCGACGGATTTCAAATATTTATATTAAAAAAAGTAGTCGATGAAACTACTTTATTTTTCGCTAATATTTAACATGATATGTAGCACAATGACAAATAGTTGGGTATACAGTGGATCGACTTTAAGGCAGTAAATTAATCAATTCCTGCAGAAGCAATGGCTGTTGGTTGTTGGTTTCATCAGAGTATAAGAATGCAAACACATGCGGTAATGTACGTATTCAGAAGACAGAATGGCACGAGATGAGGGGGAGATGTTTGTTGTGGTTTGTTTTAACATAATTATGGAGATTTAAATGATTAAAATGTAGGGGTGTGCGAGTAGCACTTTTCCAAATCGAGTTGAGTTCGAGTAGTAAATAACTCGCGAGTTTCGAGTAGTGCCTGAATATAATAAAAAGATACAGGAAAGGAATAACTACCGGTAGAGGACTAGGCAGACTAGACCTAGGACCCCATCTAAGCTACCGCCTAGTTCACCTAGGTTAGGCCTTGGCCTAAAAGCTGTCCCTGGGGCCAGGCCTAAAACCATATACTGTAATTTGTTCAATATTATTGTCTCCCTAGGCATAAGGCTCAAACGATGCTAAATTCTGCCAACTGGGTCTAGGCCTACGTGATCTAGACAAGGAAAGTACTAAGGCTTGGGATAGGCTAGGGCTATGCTCGAAGCATGGCCAAATGCTAGGCCTAGGACTAGGCCTAGCCTACACTGTACACGGGGACCTGGCACAGGAGAAAGACTTTAAGAGAAACAATAGAACTACAGTGTAATTTGTTTTGCAGATGGGTTGTCAGATGGCCACTTTTGTTTTTGTGAGACCGTTGGCGAGTGTTTCCCCATTTTGAGGTTAATAATGCAAAGATTACATTTTTGAACTTAAGTTGTATGGAACGTTTTAAAAATGATTCCAAATACATGATGATCAGTAGGGAATATAATATCTTTGATGATTAGGTACTTTTAGGTCTAGGCGTAGGCCTACGACCAGGGTCTAGGCCTAGGGCCTAGACTATGCTAGGCCTAGGCCTAGGCTCTTTGAACATAGTAGGCCTATGCGTCAGCGATCTCGTAGGCCTAGGTTCTTGAAGATTCCCTTCCATTTGTTTGGCTGCCACTTCTACATCATCCACACGTTCACAAAAAACGCAGACACTTTTTGCGAATTTGCAGAAGAATAGGCCAAATAAGCGTCGTCCGCGCGATCTGCGTGTATCGATCTGCTCGATAATGATCGATAGGTCACTTTTTCTTCAAAGTCGATTATAAAATCGATACCTAAGCTATTTTTGGATACTAGCGCTACCTATTGGCGGTATTTTTAACCAGTTGAGTACGGCGGCTCAGTCGATCAAAACTACTCGAACTCGACTCGTTTTTCATGAAAAACTCGATCATCTCGAATCGAGTAGTAACTACTCGACCGAACTCGACTTTTCGAGTACTCGCACAGCCCTATTAAAATGTCATTCACAGAAGGAACATTCGTCGTTTGGTAGGTACCTACCAGATGGGTCCAAGCCCTGGGTAAAATACTAGTGGCATCATGCAATACTGGTCTAGGAAAGAGTACATTGCTTTAGGGTTGTAGTAGAAGCAACGAAGGCAAAAATCTGGTTTATCCGCCACTAATTGCAAGAGTTTTGTTTTTTATGTTCACATATTCTAAAAAATGTGCTGATTACGCACATATAAAGTCTACCACCGAAATCTGATGGGAAATTGCTTTAATTTGCATTTTAATTACGCATAATTAAAATTAAAATTATTTTTTTTATCGAAACTGATTGCCAAATTACAAAATGTTTTCACTTTAATGCACGAGGAGTTTATATTTACATCAAATGAATTTTTAAAAATTTAAAAAAAGTCATTAAATTGCAATTAAATTACATTTTAATCAAATTTACATAAGTTTAATCAAAATTTAATTCTAGGAAAATGAATCGAAAAAAATGCGTCTTCTTCATTAAAACGTCTTTATTATGAACCAGTTGACAACATATATAACGATCATTAAAAGTCTACCACTTTTGATTACGTTTGAATCAATTTAATTGTGGCCTATAATTTTGTAATCGATAAATGAGCCGCATTGGTCGTTTGTGAAGTCTCATCAACATCATTATGTACCACAATCAACATGCATATATATATGTGATATTTTCACATCGTACTCAGGTGTATATCGCTAATTAGTTTGTAATTAATTATGCTAATTAGTAATTAATTGCTAATTATTGAAGAATAATTCGAATATGGCGGAATTGGCATGAAAATAATTATCGATCTTAAATATAATACAGAATCCACAATGATTTCGAACTGTAATCGAACAAATTAATGCAATATTACAAATTAATAATTTACAATGTATGCTGGATTGCTCATAAAATAGCTACAAATAATTGATTATTGTGATTATTGAAAATAACATAAAGACATGGTTCATTTGGCTTGCAGTATTCCACATACTGAAACCAAAAGTCGCCATAATCTAGACGAATAAATTACCGCTAAGCAGGGAAAAATATGTTTGTTGGAATGTTTTAAGTTAATTCTGTGGGCTGCAAATAATTAGAAGGGATTATGAGCTCTAAATATATCTCCTTGAAGTTATTGGGGGTCGCACGATACCTGGTTGATTATTGTCATTCTGCTTTCGAACGTGGTTGGAGAAAAGTGCAATCCGTCTGTGAATATTGTCTAGTAGTGTTTTTCCGTGCTGTACCGATGGACGATGTTGAAAACACCGGTGGTAAGTCTCTTGATTTTGTAATACATATTATGCTTTTCGATTAATTTCGTAGCATTGAGGGTGCATCCAAAGTGCGAGTGTTTCTGGTGGGTAGGTTGGTGGGAGGGCCGTGTGGGTGGGTGGGTGGGGGGGGGGGGAGGGTAATTTAGATTGAAGAATTACAAAACCAAAATATAATTCTATTCAATAGTCATTAAGTACACTGTTCCCCTACTTCTTACATTATTCAATTTGACCAACACACATAATCAATAACAGTCGAGGATGACATCGTTCGGGTATCAGTCATAGTAATCCATAGTACCCGAATCCTATTCATAGTTTCAGATTCCGTTATTATGAAATGTATTGTAATCGTGAGAGAACACAAAATCTTTTTATAAATGTGCAACCACGGTTTGTTAAGTGGTATTTGTTCGTTTCCACTTTCTTGTTTTTAGTAAATCTTGCGCCAATCGGTCAATAAACATATTCTGTTTCTCGATCTAAATGCGGCAAAGTGATAAGATAGGTCGGGCAGTCATTTGTAACCCGACCAGTCGAACTATTTTGTAGTCGCATTAACAAAAGTTCCCACCGCAAAACGGAAATTTTCAAAATACGACTGCGGGATCAGAATTATCAAAGTAAACGAGTTCGTGTGTATCATATTTTTATATCCGATTTAATCCCTAAACCACGTCTACTCACGTGCTACGGTGCCCCCTCTCACCAGCCCCACCTCCTCACCGCACACACAAAATGCAGTACAGTAATTCTGTAACATTGGGCGGGGCACTGAAACGATTCTGGGCAAACATTTAATATTATACTTTTTAATTTATAGACCCACGACCATGGAGTTAAACAAATGCGGATTGTGCAGCAAACAATTCAATGATGGGGACAAAACAGTTCGATTGGGCAACAAAGGCATTGATAGCATCACAATAGCAAGTGAGGCAAGAGCTGTTGCTATCAATCTGGTCTCTGGAGACAAGGTGCACAAAACATGTCGAAGAGATTTTTGGCACCCTAAAGCTATCAAATTGTTTCTTAAAAATAAAAATCAATTTGACAAGGAAAAACAAACTAAAACATCGCCTCGCACCCTGCGTTCAGAAGTTGCAAATTTTGACTACAGAACCCATTGTTATTTATGCGGTGATTCGGCATCTCTTGATAAAAAACGCAAACTAACGAATGTTTTCCCAGTTAGAAGCCAATCTGTTGATGAATGTATTTTTAAATTGTGTGATGAACGTGGACATGATGCACGTAATATTCCAAATGCGTTATTTGTTTCTTTTTTACCAAATTCAAAATTTAAATTGTTTGTTTATCAAATTGGGTTTGTTTATTAATATTTTTTGATTATTTTAAGCAACTGATTGAACATCGTCTACTACAAAAAACTTGAATGCACTTGGTTTACATTGCTTGTGGACGCGAGATTCAGAACATGTCATAATTATGTAATTATGTTGTAAACACGATTGTGACATAATTCTTTTTGTTCATAATGTTACCCGTATTTGCCATAAATAACATAATATAACTGACCCAATTCAAATTTAATCGCTCGTTATAGTTGGAAAGATGTAAATAAATACAAATGTGTTCCTTACTTCACAGCGTTATCTGTTATCAATCTCAATTATATCACTAATCAATAATGTATAGTACGGATAAGACTCGTACTGACACAATACGTGTGTGGGTAAAGTTGATTATTGGTATTGTTGTTTGCATCACACATTACATAAAATTAATGATAATATTAATATCAGTATTCAATTAAATTATAGGCAATGAGTTTTATTTTGATGATAAGCGATTGCCAATTTCGAATTTTGTTCAATATAAAAGCTATCAATGTAAAGTTCATTAATTTATTTTTGTAGGATTTTCAAAATTTTAATTATTCATTAATAATTAGCAATTAATTACTAATTAGCATAATTAATTACAAACTAATTAGCGATATACACCTGAGTACGATGTGAAAATATCACATATATATATGCATGTTTATTGTGGTTCATAGACTTCACAAGCGACCAATACGGCATTTATCGATTAAAAAATTATAGGCCACAATTAAATTGATTGAAACGTAATCAAAAGTGGTAGACTTTTGATGATCGTTATATATGTTGTCAACTGACTCATAATAAAGACGTTTTAATGAAGTAGACTCATTTTGTTTGATTCGTTTTCCTAGAATTAAATTTTGAATAAACTTATGTAAATTTGATTAAAATGTAATTTAATCGCAATTTAATGACTTTTATGAAATTTTTAAAAATTAATTTGATGTAAATATTAATTCCTCGTGAATTAGGTTGAAAACGTTTTGTAATTTGGCAATCAGTTTCGATAAAAAAAATAATTTTAATTTTAATTATGCGTAATTAAAATGCAAATTAAAGCAATTTCCCATCAGATTTCAGTGGTAGACTTTATATGTGCGTAATCAGCACATTTTTTAGAATATGTGAATACAAAAAACAAAACTCTTGCAATTTGTGGGGATCAAAACCGTTCTTTGCTTCTACTATTGGCCAGGGAATAGATTAGTTAACATAGGCCTACATACCTTGGGGTTTATGAAGACAACGTAATGGCCACCACGGCTATCACCACTGTGCACTAATACCGCATGTAGTGTGTAGTCGGCTCGAGTGGGCTCTGGCTGTTGGAGGTAAGGCTCCAAGGTGATCTTTTCATAGAATTCAAACCTGAAATAAAAACCAATATGTATTGATTGTATGTACAAAGACACCCTTCACAATCAGCATGATTTTATCACAGGGTCAGACCTGTTTTAGTAGGTTACTACCTGTTCCAAACACCTTTGTTGATTATCTAGCACATCTAGGAAAATCGCTCGTCAGCGGATTACCAAATCCCGTGTGAAACCCAATCTCAGTGTCTGTGTCAGTGCCACAACCCACCCCAGCCGCATTACCTCCTCTACCAAGTAGCTATTCTTCAGTGATCGAGAAAGGTCAAGTGGGCTAAAACGTTTAGTTTGATGTCATCACTACCACTATGCAACACTGACTTCTCAAAGAAAAGCTGTCAGAATAGTACAGTAAACCCTCGTTAATACGTAATATCAAGGAACCCAAAAATCGTCAGTTCGTAATATAATAATTCGCAATATCGCAAAAACGTCGAAATAAAATAGTACCTGCCAAAATAAACGCATCTACAAACAATCAATGTTTTCCAATGGATAGTAGCGCACGGGTATGATGTTTTGTGCGCGCATAGTAGGCGGACTAAGCAGGCACGTTGCAGTGAGCAAGCCACGCCCCTCAACAGCTGTAAGGGCTTGCGCGCGTATCCGATCGCGCCTGCGGGCGGTGGAGGGGGAAGGGAAAACCAAGCAGCAACAAAACAAGTAGCTGCCTGCAACGACGTACGCTCGGCGGACAAAAATCTTGATACCTACGCCTACTCTGCAAGTTGAACTCTCGGACACATTCTTTTGTTTGTGCAGGTTCAAAATTATTAGTTCGTATTAAACAACGAACATTATGCATTAGTACCACCCAGGGGATAAATAATTAGTTCGTATTACGTATTATGCGAAATTTGTTATATCCATTTTACTTAACATTGAGTGTCCTATTTACACGGGCTTACTATTTACTACTTACCTATTTACGCGGGCTTACTATTCGTACTATCTGAGAATTCGCACTAACCGAGTTCGTTTTACCGAGGGTTTACTGTATATCCCTTACATAGTCAAGTATTTAGAATTTTTTGCTGAATGATATGATTATCGATTACAGCCAATGAATGCATTTATTAAATAAAGTTTTAAATGCACAAATTACTCAATGTTAATGTCCCGAGCTAAACTTGAACCTTGGAACGGGTCAGAAATGAAAATACTAGGTCAAACAATCAAGGACCACTAACGAGCACACAGGTATCAACAACTAGGCAAGACCACCACAAAACAACGTACCTGTCGTTGAACTTGACGGAACAGTCCGTGCTGGGGTCGTACTGGAACCGCATCAGGTGTAGATGCAGCACGGGCGGGAGCGCGGCAAAGATAACGCCCTTCTCGGCGTCCTGCAGTCCGTGCTCGCCGGCGTCGTACTTGCTGTCGCCGTCCAGCATCTCCGTCGTCACGTAGTCACGGAACGACTCGTCAACTGCCGACACAAACGTGGAGGGGAATGAGCGCCGGCCGTTATTACGCAACCACCCGCGACGTGTACGCTAAATTATTGGTCTTACTGTTTTTCTTCCCCTTGATGTTCAGCTGGATGTCGTAGAACGTTTCCATTCTCGTCGACGTGTAGTTGATGTTCTTGCATTTTATGAACGACTGAAATCGAAAAGCACGGTAACAACACTACAATTTGACCAGATTTTATGGAAATTCATGTGTACCAACTAGACATTATTATAACACAATTACCGAGTACATGAATGATGTACAGCAATTGAGATCTAGAAAACACATTTCATTTTAAATAAGCCTATGGATGTTTCTAATAGCTAGTGCTAAGAAACGTGACCGATGCACTAGCATTGTGCGAACGAAACCTTAAAGCCGGTTCGGTTAGACTTGGGGAGATGTTTTTGTAGACAAACTTTGACAAACCGCAATATTATTGTAGTTTTGTTTGCCAATTGTGTAATGTCTCAATTTAAACAATATTCTTTGGGGTATATGTGATGAGATTTAAGTAAACATTTGTTGATGCCATTGTTTAAAATACGGATGACATCGGGTAGTAAAATCTGGATTCGATTCCAGGCCCTCAAGGATTCGGGTAACCCGAATCCTAGAAGTGTAAATCCCGTCGCTCAACATGTTATTTGAAGGCCATTGACCGCCCGTGGCAGAAGCTGCCAGCGTGCGTTCTGTCAGCCAGTGATGACGGTCGGGAATTGGTGGGGGTTGGCCGAGAGCCAGTGGGAGCACAGGCATACCAGAACTCGCCCGCAGCAATTACACCAAATAAAATAGGCTTAGTCTATTTTTAATCAAGCCGATAATTTACCACGTTTACATGCAGGTTTGAAACCGTTTTGAAATCGTTTTTAGTTTTCAAACTTCCATGTAAACGGTTTTGAGTCGAGTCGAGTCAACCCTGATTTGAAACTGGGTTGACTTGAAAATTAGTTTTCAAAACTGTCATGTAAACACCGCACCGCCACGTAGACTGGATCCCACATTGATTCTTTACTAGTTGTATTATAGCTAGCGGTGTGAATTGAGATTATAGTTGTTGTTGTTGTCGTCGGGAAATATCGCGTCTTCTTTTTATATTTCCATTTAGCAATCTTGTCTGATTTTCGACTATTATCTTAGTACATAACTGTGTTAAAACGCAAGTCAAAGTTTGACATACAACGTCGCGAGGTTCCATTGTGTACGCATTCTAACCTCAAACTCAAATCACGTCAAATCCTTGTCAAATCTCGCGGCTCGCCAACAACAACATGTACATCACGTATAGCAAGCGGTGTACCAAATGGCGCTGCCAAGAGGTAAATTTAGGAAACATATTGGGATTGAAAACGTTTTCAGAATAACACTTTCAAAACTACATGTAAACGCGTTTCACAAGTTTTGAAAATAATTTCAAAACTGTAGGGGTGTGCGAACCCGTTCGAAAACGAACCGAACTCGAATCAACTTTAAAAGTTCGAGTTGGGTTCGAAAAATTAAAACCGTGTTCGAAAACAAACTATTTGAATTTGCCGCCTTCCTGCCTAAATTCAAACTGTTGGGCTAGGCAATGCCTTCTTAATTGCCATTCACAACCGGTTGTAAGTAACAGAACAAAGGCAGTGCCTTTTCGGGCCCCATTTTCCCTAGCTTAAACTTGATTTTAACTTCTTTAATGTGTTCCGGGCTCGTAAATAATGTTTTTCAGTCACATTTAAGTTATAAATATTTTAGAAAAATGGAACCAGCACCATCAACAAGTAAAACCAATTTATTCGTATGATCATATATCTTCTCCCATTTACACTACAGTAATTTTAACCACAACTTTAGAAACTTTAAAGAAAGTTCGAAGTTCGAAGTTCGGAGTTCGAAGTTCGGTCTGATATGAAGGTTCGGTTCGAAGTTCGGTTCGAAAAAAAAATGAGGGTTCGCACACCCCTACAAAACTGCATGTAAACGTGGTAAATGGGTACATAACTGAGCGGGAAAGTATTTTATGGAATGAAAACAAGTAATTTTGTTATCGCCATTGTTGGCGCATTGTTGAAGCATACAACAATTCAACTAAAAATGTACCAGAAAAAGATTCGAATCCTAAGAACGGATTCGGGTAATTTTTGGATTCGGGTAACCCGGATACCCGATGTCATCCCTAGTTTAAAATAACATGCTCATCTGTGTGCCAAATAAAATTAAGTAACATTTTAGTTTGTTTAAACCTTGGTTCAGTTATCCCTCACAAATGAGTTAAAGCAGAAAGACACTCACCACCATCTTCCCTTCAAAGAGCTTTGGAACGGTCCCCTCAACGCACGTGCCCTTCATCTTGCTCTCCAGCTTGTCCAGCAGAACCCGCAAGAACTCCTGGACGTTGTGTTGCATGAACCAGTCCAGTGTTTCCCATCCAAACGATTTGGTCAGTTTCTTTGTGCCGACGGGCTTGTCACAAAACTGTAGCTCGTGGAAAACCCTTTGCAACGCCAGCGCCACACTCTTGGACGAGTCGTCGCTTTCGGTTGGCAGCTTGTAAACTGCCTGTGAGCGACCAATAAAAATGCATTTAAATCATAGACTAGCTACTACTTTTAACAAAATTACTAGTTTAAGCATATTTTGCTAACTCTTCTTTTCTTCTTCTTGCAAACACCCAAAGTTAAAAGCTTATGCCATTCTCTGCCTAGCTGCCCAATAAAGGTTTGCCACATGCTATTTGGCTAACTTAAAGGCACAAGTTTTCAGTACAGACAATGATCTAGGTACCGCCTATATGGGCAAAACTACTGATTTCATCACAACACATTTGATCAAAATCGATACCTATTCGAAAATGGAAACAATTTTGATTATAATCCATATAAATTTATAATTTGATTAAAAATAACCTTCTGACTGGTGCAGAAACTATTTCCTGCTGGAGGAAATAAGCTTGCAACGTCTCACCTTTCTGAGTTGGTTGGTGAAGTAGAGCGTCTGCAGCAGCGAGTTCATGTAACAGGTGACGCTCTGGTTCTTGAGGCCAACAAAGCCGGCGTGCTTCGTAGAGTCCCAGCTGACGCCGTGCGGAGCGTAGGCAACGACGTGAACCTCCAGCGTGATCGCGTCGTCCTTGATGAAACCCTTCTCGGGGTCGAGCACATCGTTCCACGACATGAAGTGCCTGAAGCCCCGGTCGTCCTCCTTGCTGTAGAACAGGTGCTGGATCTCTGGACAACAGGTGTTAACAGGTGTTAGCGTGTCGTTATCAAGCCGCTCCCTTCTGCTTGCCTGCCTTGCCAAGATGCATAGCCAGGACATGACTAGGTAATCTAATGTTAGTCTTACAATAGGGTCTATCCAAATGAAGTGAGGAAAATTACAAAGATTACCATCAGAATAGCACTTGACAAAGTAAATGATTTACTCACTACAATCCAATCACATTAGGACCAGGTTAAAAAAAAGTTATATCAATTATTGATTCCATAATAATAATAATCATACCCACGTCGAAATATTGCTATCGGGATACATAGTTGAAAAAAATGCATTCAGTTTGACTTACTTTTACTGAAGGGTTTGCCGTCTCCTTTCACGCTCAAAAGCCTGAGCTCGGCTACTGCGTAACAACTCCAGGACGACGACTCGGATTCACCGTTACACTGGAAGAACGGGAACAAACGGCAATGCATAAAGCCAATAAGAATGTAACCTGTGTTCCCCCACCCAACACCGTTTCACAAGCGCAATTAACGAGAGTACAACACACCAGAAACTTCAACCATTTAAGACTAGTTAATAACTAGGGGGATTAGTTCAAATTTTACACTTCATTCCTTATTCAAGTTGGTATTTGATCATAGAAAAACATCAAGTGGCTTGACAATGCATTATTAGGGGAAGAAAACAGGATTCAACAGCTTACCTGGTGTCTTTGTTCCGAACACAGTGGAGTTTACACGAGTTAGTGGAGTTAGGTAACAAGGCCGAACGAACCACCGACGAGTTTTCTTTGTGTATTGCCTAATTTTATGTTTCTACTACTTACTGTACTTCAAGTTGCAAACAGTCATCATCCAGGTTAGCTATTGGGTTCTCTATCAGTATCCTTCCCTCAATGTATTTAAATATCTGGATGACAGATTAAGACCATTCCAGCCCGCTATCAAATATGCACACTGTTTAATCATTATCAGCTGTTGATATATGACGCAATGTGACCACTCTAACATCCCCCCACCCCGCCGAGCCGAGGTATCAGCAGGCAGCCGAGTTACTGGGTAGTCGAGTTACAGACACTGTGGGAGCAAGGTCGTATCGCTCGCTCCTCTAGCGTCAACTAATTACGTACTTTTACGCTCTCTGACATTTTGATGAGTAACAGTGCTGGAGGTTTTAAGTCAATTCTCAATTATACATAAAGGATGCCTTATAATGACTAAGAAGTTTGAGGCATGGGTTTCAGTTCTTTCCGCATATATTGTTAATCGAGAAATTTCAAATTTTTTACTTCTTTATTTATCGGTACACAAATTTTTTTTGTAGTTTAGTACCTGTTTATGCTACAGCCATGTCATTTCATAGTCATTATTTCATAAGTATTTCAAATCCAGAAAAATATTTAAAATGTCACATTTAGTATTTTGCAACCGTGGAGCCAGCACCGTAAAGTTGGAAGTGTATGTACGGCCGAGCGCGTAGAAAAAACATATATTTTTTTTTTCTTCTGGTCATACTCGGGGTGACTCGGGTTAAGATATTTTGTTAATGTAGCTTGTAAAAAAAATGTTTTCAAGACTGTGTGCAAAGGGGAGGAATAGCCTTAAGCTGTACATTTTATAGTAGTGCTAGAATGCAGCACTTGACAAATGCCATGCCCAACTAGATGCCCAGGGCATGTAGAATGTTTGCGGGGCAAGTTAATTGAGCATAGAAATAAATTATCTACTGAAAGGTCGCTAGTTAAAACCCGTATTTCCATTTTCACATGTGGAAACGAAGATCAATTAATCCACTGTACTTTAATGCCTACTAACTTAGTACTTTAGTACCGTCGTCGTGCCTACGTAAAAACAATTTATTGACATCTGAAGTTCTGAAGTACTAGGGTGTTTAAATAAATAGTGATGGGTGTGAAGTTAAGTCTCGTACTGATGACCCACTAGTAGCGAAAGTTTCTAAGCATAAAGGCTCGTGTACATCCACTTTGCGTACGCGTGAAAATTATAGAAAATTATAGAAATTACGTTAGCCGTTTCCATCGAATGTTGAAAATTGTCTTAAGTAAACGTAAACCAATCACAGCTCACGAATTTCCCACCAAAGGGAACTTGCAACTGACTTCACAGCCGAACTACAACAATGTAACAAATGAATTGAACTGATTGACAAACAACGAGCTGTCAAAATAATAAAATATCAACATTATGAAGAAAACGCAAACTTGCAAGAAGCCTATATTTATTATTTTTTGAAGTACCTTTACCATTATTTGTATTTAAATCAATTCAATAATGGATGACAATGTAGAAGTTATGGGCTTATTAAAAGTGAGTCGTTCATTGCTGTTTTATTTCTCTATGATAGAAATGTTGTGATGTGGTTTGGTTTGACACTTCGATAAAGAAACAATGTAAGCTGATCGTTTGTTTGCATGCGCCAATTAACCAAATTTTAGAAATTGGAAAAAGTTGGAGTTGAATCAACTTTTTGCGTCGTGAAACGTACGTTAATTTTCTTAATTTCAATGTGCATGGTTACATGTAAATTCAATATGGCCAACTGGCTAATTTCTGGAAGTTACGTACGCTAAGTGGATGTAGACGGGCCTTAAGTCTGGCACTGCTGATTACAAGATTTGAGTAAAAAAAAACAAAAAAAAACTCAGAACAGTACTATATACGACGTATCGCATCCATCGCATCCTTGGCTGAAGAGCAATGATATTTCTCAGAAGCATGGTACAAGGTCAATAAAATCCTAAGATATCAGATTCGGTAGTCATTTAGGGAAGGACACTAGCCTGACAGGAAAATCTTAGCGTCTTCAGTTGATGAAGTCATATGATGGGAGCTACAGAGACACAAAAAACATTGAGAGAAAGCTGTCCCCCTTGACCGCTCCATTAACAGAAGCAATGCAGGCACTCCTCTTAGCTGTTGACATGGGCATGTTAAATGATCTACATGCACAACTGGGCATATTATGCCATGTAAAAAATGTGTTTTAACCCTGAATAGAATGAGAATTACGCACAATGCATATAGCCTCCATGTTTAGAGCTAGATTTGGGTTATACATTGGCATAAGACTCTTAGAAATTTTGCAGTGGTTGAGTGAGTAGACCTAGTAGAACTGCAGTAGGCCTAGTAATCAACAGTTTAAAAATTTACAAGTTGTAGACTACAATGCTCAAACTTGAAAATCTTTTGAATGCAATTTATAATATTTCTAGGTTTGAGTAGGGTTCTAGGTGCATATTAAATTTAACAAACTGAATAGCCTCTAGAGCCTATAGAGTACTGTAGGTATCAAAATGAGCATGTTTAGAATTCTATATCAATAGAGTACCATAATAGTAACTTATGTGTAACAGTACAAACAGAAATTAAAAGTGAGTGTCTTACAGACCAATTTGTATTTTGTAGACTCACTACTAATATGGTGAAAGCTATATATCGTCTGTTAAAGAGTCAAATGTCCCAGATAGATCTACTTAGTGTGATGAGGGATCAGGGTTGTTCTTGTAACATGTATGAAAACCACACAAAATTATCTTCTAGTCATCCATACCAGACAATATTGGAACAAGGTATACAGGTAAAAAAAAAAGTCATGCATTCAGCAGTCTACAGGTATTAATGGTTCATTGACCAAGGTGAACAATGCTTTCTCTGAAAACCACAAAATTACAAAATCAAACCTCGTTTTGGGAATTAAACGCAGGTTTCTCACTTGTGATGGTGTATGGGTGGGAATATTCCCCGACACAAAATAAATTCCCAAAATTAGAGACTTCATAATCATTTTTGAGAAAATCAATCCACACATCAAGACATTGTTTCCAGGCCATTATAAGTAGGCCTAGTGACTAGGCCTAATAACTAATTAATGATATTGATAGTACAGTATAAAACTTATGTGTCTTACACTGCAATCAGTAAGTAGCCTTGTGGTTATTTTGGACATATGTAGGTTGTAGGCAGTGGCGGCTGGTGGGGGGAGCAAGGGAGGCCGGGCCTCCTCAAACATTTCTGGAGGGAGGAGGATTAATCTTGTCTGTGATCTTGTTTAAAATGGTTCTATGTATTTTAATGTTCATCTTACATAATATAGGCCTACATATTTATCGTAAAAGTTTTCAAACAAAAAATGTTCAACGTTTCAAAGTTTCGTGCCTCTTCAGAATGTGGCTGCTAGCCGCGTTGAACCAGTAGAAACGCGAGGAACTTCGTGAGTCCGGGCCTCCAGTCGTTCAGCTTATAGGGACCTGAGCGGTGTGCAGGGGAATGCGGTAGGCATACTCCCGCCCTCCCCGCCTAAGTTGCTGCACGTGCAATAAGATGCCAGAGGAGGCCGGCCGCTTCGTTT
Organism: Isoperla grammatica; assembly: GCA_945910005.1. Lineage (NCBI taxonomy): Eukaryota > Metazoa > Arthropoda > Insecta > Plecoptera > Perlodidae > Isoperla > Isoperla grammatica. The sequence continues at coordinate 38,268,785 of OX246744.1, forward strand.
ATTTTCGGATTTTTCACTAAAATAACCCAGTCGCCCGCTTTCCATAATATATCATACTCAGAAGTTTGTAGTTTGCAGGGGATTGTCGGTTGTTTTTCTGCTGTTGTTCTTCCTGTGTTGTTGCTTGATTCAATGAAGTCAAATATAGTTGACGAGTTATTAGTGCGACCATTAACGAGAGATGCTTCGAGGAAAGAGTAAATAAAGATTTAAAACAAGACAGAAGACTGAAACCAGCTTTGCAATTACTGCAAAGGGATGGAGAGGAACAGGCGAGTTTTGTTCGTTATGGTATGGAGATTGTTATGGTTAACGGCAAGTGTCGTCAACTTAAATACAACCACATTATAACACCTAAAACAACGTAGAAAAATGCAGTTTTAAAAAAATCGCCCTGCGGGGCAAACTGACCCTGAACTGCCGCTAATTTCCATTGCTTCCATATTCGATCTTTCTTGAAGTGTCCTGGCCTCCCTTTTATTTTATCAACGAGCCGCCACTGGTTGTAGGCATATAGTTAATCCTAATAACATCCTACTGAATACAGTAAATTAGAAGCACTTATCATAAGCATTCACTTGTGATGAAGCAGCTTTGTGCAGTTTTAGTACCACGAACCACACCATTGGGTTTGAAATATAGGGCAAACCCAATGGCCACACTTTTGCCTAGCAGTAGGCCTACATGCACAAACCAAAACTCTTAAAGCCATCACCGCATTTAGATTCAATGTGTTTCTTGATGGACTTTAAAACAAGATTTTGCTATGGAACATAAATTTATTACATTGCAGATGGGATGAATGTTTCTGTTCCCTATTCAAGACTAGTAGGCTACAGACTTGGGAAAAGTCTCTGAAATAAACATAACAGTTTTGTTTGTGTAATGGAAAAAAGTTACAAACATTATTAAGTGGTTTGTTTGGCAATTTGGTAACCATGAATAATCCAACACATTTTTTTCAAAGGACAAGAAGTTGTATAGTAGGCCTAGTCAATTAAAACAAATTAAAATCTAAATATTGTAAAATATGTAATATAGGGCTAAAAAGCATGTCACAAAAGCTTGTTTCTTAGCATAAAAGCGGGAATAAAAAGAAGGGTAAAGTGATTTGGGTTCAGTGGTACCTCTAAAAAGAATCCCAAACTTCGCTGCGTCTGTCTATCTTGGCTCTTGCTTGTACGTGGCATAACCATTATTTTCCATGGTAGATTGCGAACGTAACAAGATGGTGACAGTTGTGATTCTTTCAGCTTGCTGAAATTGACAACTGTGTGCCGGAAAGTAGCCTCGGAGCGTGCCTCGTCTGAATAAAGACCAACAGTTCAGTACTAAATGGAGGATACACATTAATTAAGGCATCAGCTTCAGGCATTTGATTGGTAGGTACACAGGCCTAGTGATGAATGTTTTGCAATGAGGATCACTAGTCCCATAATATAAGAGAATTATACGTACCTAAATTGTTCCACTAGTCAGTTCAGTTCAGTTTATTTATATTTATATATATCAGGTACCGGTATACATTACATAGAATGCTCATACATCATATTTCGTAAATAAGTCCTGTATGTCCAATGACAATAAATATTACAATCAATCTACTGAATTGGGTCCACGCTCTGAAGTGGCCTAAAACTTAAGGACAATGAAACTTCTTTATGCAAGCTTATATTTACTTAAATAATAGTATTTCATTTAATTTATTGGCGTACTTTGGGTCATACAAGATGATATTGTATAGTAGTCGAAATAGTGTAGGCGTACACAGCAGTTTTATGTCAATGCCTTTTAATTCCTTGTAGGTCTACTAGGCCCTAGTACAGAAAATGTCCTGTCAAAAGCATTCGAGACGATGAAAGTCAGAAAATTAGTCGGCCATTACTAGTGTGTTGCCAACCCTCGAATTTTAAATACTCTCTCATGGTATTGGTAGCACCCTGCACGTAGATCTAACCCTTCCAATAACCTTGTACATTGGTAGGCCTGCAGAACGTCGAGCGGCAGAGAAAGTGTCATGGCAACAATGCAAACATCACTGTTTTGGATGGTCTATAAAGGTAATTTTGAATGTCGTAGCAGACACCAAACCTTGGTTAGGTTCATTTTTAACATTAATCTTTCAAGTACTTTCCGGGACTGCAACTGTGCGAAAAGGCCATATGGACCCAATCAGAAAAATTACCAGAAATGTCATTGTCGTTAATTTTTAGGCTATTTTAATGAGATGACCCAATTTGTAGATTTACCTTAAGTTATTTTGAACTAGACATAAAGAGATAAGACGTCTCAGATACCTAGACCTAGGCCTCGGCATAGGCTAGGTAAATCTTTCAGCATAATCTCTAGTAGGCCTAGGTAGAGGCCTACTAATAAATATGTTTAAGGGCATTGTGAAGCTAGGTCTAGACCTACTTGTCAGCTAAGCCATTTGGAGGCAATGAAGTTAAGAATAATGTTAATGTTAAGCCGTTCGTCTTTCTTAGGCTCGGCCTAGTCTAGCCTAGCATATGAATGCCCATGTCACAGGATTACAACCGGTTTTATAAATAAGCAAAGAACTATTACAACCAAAGTCTAAGCCTAGGCCTAGGTAGCCTCTAAACTGAAAACTTGATTAAGACCTCAGTTAAGCTTAGGCCCTGCCTCTAAACTAAGTCGTAGTGAAGTCTAGAGGCTTAGGCCTCACATTTGGCTTGAGAGTTGAAGGCTCACCTTCTTCCATTTCTGTGTCTTGTGTGACACTTGGATCCAATGCCTCTCCGTTTATAGGGCGAATTTCTTCTACTCCGTCACCTCCACCTGCATCAATTGGCGTCTCTACCGTTTCAACTAGAAAAAATGTAGGGAGTGGTTATCTTCATGGTACGTGAGACTAGCATCAACCACTACCTTCACGGTACGTGAGGGCATGCAATATGGCTATCCACACGGTGGTAAATTAAGATGGGATGCGTGGAACTTGCAATTGACACAGAAATGTTCTTGTATTGTTGTATGTAGCCATTTAAATATCATTAAATTGTATTGTGTACAAATACAGTGTGTTAATAAGTTATTTAAGTGATTATTTATCTGTTTGGTTAAGTTTTTAGTGTTAAATGAATGGAAATCTGTTGGCCTAGTGATGGGCCTAGGCCTACAGGCTACACCCTGTTTTATTTCTCTATGAAATACACTATTTCTTTCTCTCAAGGTTAAAAACTTCGAAAAATACTGCAAATAATCGTTTTTCTATTACAATATTGTACTATTGTTAAATAGCCTATCAGTAATAAATTGCGCCAACTTGTCGTGTTCAGGCCTACAAACAAACCTACGTGTAAGCCTAGGCCAACCCCAAAAATCAAAGGATATTCTCACGTATGTATCACAGAAAATGTATTTTTAGTGTTTCTTAATTCTTTGCAGTTTCCAATTACACCCGGCATAAATTATGGTTTATTGTTTATTTAACCTACACTAGACATACGCTGAATGTATTTTATTTTGTTATATTAGAGTTATTGACGGCTACAAAACAAAGTCCTCTGGTGCGCCAACATCCACACCACCGTGAACATCAAATCTGAATCGCTATCCTCACGTAGGTTTCACGGAAAATTAATTCTAGAGTCTTATTTCCAGTTTTAATGACACTTGTCTATGAATTATGGTGAATTGTTTATTAGAACAACTATAATACCCAAGCAGAATAAGTTTAGTGCATTATATTTGGTATTATCGACGTCTAAAGTGGTCCTGTGCGTGTACGGTACGTGAGGGCAGGCATGGAAGGTGGTAAAATAACATGGGAAATGCGTTGCAGGGAAGTTTCCCTAATTCGGTAATACTTCTTACTTATTGCTCCTGGCAGTTAATTATGGTTCATTGTTTATTAAAGCAACTATAATACAACACCAGAATATATTTTGTTTTATAATATTTAGTATTATCTACGCCTCAATTCTATTGGACAGTGAGGATAGCCACTCGCAAAATAAAATAGTAATAAATAAAAGAGTAATAAATAATAATTGGATGCACATGTTGAATAACAATGTATTCAGCTAGCCTATAAGTTTGGCATTTGCGAGCGGACATGACAAATCATGCAAGTAATGATACTATACTGATGGTTCACTAGCAGCGGACCAATGGCAATATGTATTGGATGTAATTGTACTTCGGTGTTCCAGGGAGGCCCAACCTACCTGTCAAATTGGAAAGGTCTACAATAGAGCAGGCGACATCCTACTTTCTTTGAACCAACAAAACGCCGGGCTCAGGTTAAAAAGACATCACAAATTACGTGTACATAAAGCTGGTGTACACTGGCTGATTGATTACGAACAAGATTATATTACTGAAGTTCATTTAGATAATGCGTACGACTTGTTTAATCACTGCGATGTTACCAAAACACCGCTAATATTTGGGCTAGGCCCTACATTTACTACTGTCGAATGGTGCTGTCTACTAATATCAAACATTGTTTATAATTGCCTAAGAAAAAAATAAAAATGCAATCAAAATCTGGCCAATAAATGTAGAACCAGGCGACTAGCCTAGCATTTCATCACGCACGAAGCGCCAGCCCTACAGCGATCATGTATGAGGCCGACGTCAAGCGCGGGGCGGACGGAAACGAGTGTGCCGGAGTGCCAGATCTGAGCAAGGAAGAATATTGTCAGACCGTGGGCTAGGCCCTATCAAGGCCTAGCATTCCTCTTTATACTTCCAAGTCTATCACTACATTTATCAAGCGGACTGGGCTCACACTTGGCGGTGCGAGCTGAGTTTAGTGCGCACCGAGTTCGACTGATAAACACCTCAGCTCGAGTTTATTTCAGTTCTATTAAGAGGCCAATCTAGTCCGGTTCAATAGAACTAGGGATAGGCCTAGGGCTTAATAGGAGTCCGGAGTGAAGTATGCTTGCTAAGCGGGTTCCGAACTCACTGCGTACCAGTTGAACTCGGTCCGAACCCAGTCCGCTAGATAAACGTAGTGTATGGCTAGGCTAGTAAGCTATGCCTAGCCCTGTGCACTTCCGTGTCTGTGACAAGACTAGTAGGCCAGACCCTAGTAGGTCTAGCCCTTCCAAGTTTGTGACAAGGCTAGTAACAGCTACGCAAAGGCTAGGCCTAGCCCTACATCTTTGTACGTCTATCGATCCCATATGGCTAGGCTAGTAGGCTAGGCCAGACCCTAGAAGGCCTAGCCCTTCCAAGTATGTAGCAAGGCTAGCAAGAGCTAGGCAAAGGCTAGGCCTAGCCGTACGTCTTTGTACGTCAATTAATCCTATGGCTAGGCTAGGGCCTAGTAGGCTAGACCCTAGTAGCCTAGGCCTTCCAAGTTTGTGGCAAAAGCTAGGTAAAGGCTAGGCCTAGGCCTAGCCCTACATCTTTGTACGTCAATTAATCTTATGGCTAGGCTAGTAGGTTAGACCCTAGTAGGCCTAGGCATAGCCCTTCATAGTTTGTGGCTAGGCTAGCAAAAGCTAGGCAAAGGCTAAGGCCTAGCCTAGCCGGAGCCCTACGTCTTTGTACGTCAAACAACGCTAGGCTATGGCTAGGCTAGGCCTAGTACGCCAGACCCTAGAAGACCTAGGCCTAGGCCTGGGCCTAGCCTTCGATGTTTCGAGTCCATGCCTAACTAGGGTAGGCCCTAGGTAAGCCTACGCCTAGGCCTAGCCCTAAGCTTTTGTACGTCCATCATGTTGCTAGCCTAGGCCTAAAGATTTTATACACAATGCCTAGGGCAAGGTTACAAGAGTCCCAGGCAGCGCCGTTATGCTAGCCCTTACCTTTAATCCTTGTTAGCCTGACGCATTGGCTGACGTTCAGCTTGGCTCCTAGGCCTGCCTAGTTCTAGGCCTAGGCCTACACCAGTGAAACCACGACTGACAAAGACAATTTAGCGTAATTAATCTAGGGCTAGGCCTAGATGGCAATAGTTTTAAGGTGTTATTAGGCCTATTGGCCGATTCCGAAAGAAACTTACAGCACAGTTAACCTTGATCCAAACAAACAATTAAATCAGCAAATAATTAATAAGCAAAAACATCGAGCAGAAGCCAGGAAACGCAAGAGCTTTCGGAAGTGACGAAACCACAGCCTTCTCGACGGGTCAATCCGCGGATAGGGCATCTACCAAACGTTTTGCCGCGTGAGTGCAGGTCGATCGAGCTTTGGGATAGTGGGTGTAAAAATGACCGCCTCTCATAATGGTAAACAGAGTTCGGACGCACGTAAATTGAAAAATGCTGAAGAGACAGTGGCAACTTTAAAAGAAAAATTAAAAGCAGTTGGTGCAAAATTAAGTGGAAATAAATCTGAGCTGCAAGAAAGGTGAGTTTACTATTCAAATACAGTAGTGAACTTATGTTAAGTAGGTCCAAGCATTAAGGCCTACGCACAATTGGCATAGCGCAAGCGTAACGGAACGTAAGCGCAGCGCAAGAAATATGAACCAATGTTATCACATGGCCTCGTCTCCAACTGACACAAGAGCGCATGGCGCAGCATAACGGAGCGCAAGAGTTGGTTATATTTTATATTTTTGCGTTGTGCTTGTGCACGACATAACGATCGACCAATAGGAATCTTGTTCCAACTAGACAGCTGGGGTCTCGTCATACTAGCTCAGTCAAATAAGTAATTGTTTTTAGTATATTATTACGTGACTTTCGTTTGTATCAGACTAGAGCCCTTTACCGTCACTAGCCTTCAATTTCAATTGATAAAATAAATTAAGAACAGATGTTACCTCTTCATTCTCAAGTGTGCACTGTATCAACATTATATAAAATGAAACTGTTTTACAATACTTTGACTAGGCCTATCGCGGATAGAATTTGTTGAATGCGAGGTAGGCCTAGGCCTAGAATAAAACGGATACAATATAGGCAAGCCGTTAATCATAACTATATACGTCTTGTTTCATGCCTGTGAATGCAGGCCAACCCTAGACCGATGATAACAAGTGGCAATATTGAATTTGTAGTATGTCCCTATAACCTCAAACCATGGCGAGTGCAGACGACTAGACAGCCAAAACTTGCTTTGCGCTGTGGTTGTGTTACGTGAATTGTGCGTTGGCGTCGGCCTTACGTTGCGCTTGCGTTGTGTTTATGCTTGCGCTGTGCCAATTGTGCGCAAGGCTTTAGGCGTGCGTATCAGCTGTGAGCGTAGGCTAACATTTGTTTTGAATTTAAGTAGTTTACTGTTAGAACATGTTAGAAACATTTAGGAACTAGGTAGTCATCTGTTTGATACTTGGTCTCAGTACTATTTTTAATTTTTATGTTGCAGGTTACATTTATGGACAACTCCCACAAGTCCCAATACATTAGTTATTTGGTGATTTATTGTAATTTCTGCTACATTAGAATAGTTTTTATTTGGATTGAGATGGAAAATGGATTGAGAATATTGGTTTAAAGCAAGCATATTAGAACACTATTGATTACTAAACACTTGTTAATTATAAATGGTGTGGCCAGTGGCGTAACTACGGGGGGGGTTTGGGGGGTTTAAACCCCCTCCGAAACTTCATCGAGATTGATTTTACTAATACTACATTTACTTAATACTAATTTTCATTCGTAAATTCGTTCTTACCGATCGGTCTCTCAAACGATTTTAAAACTAAAGACATGTTTGAAGAACCCTTACAAACTACGATTGGGGATGTAGTCCAAATTTTATTATTAGGTCTTTATTTACAACAGAATACAAATTCCACTAGTCAAATTCAATATAGACACACAAACAACGGGGAAAAGTCTATTTTTAGCATTTTTTATCGGGATCACTCATTTTCAAATTAGCTTTACCCGATGTCCCCATAAAAAATGCTTAAAATAGCCTTTGCGTATGTCCTTATTGAATTTGCACTAGTGGAATTTGTATTCCGTTGCAAATAAAGGCCTAATAATAAAATTTGGATTAGATCCCCAATCGTAGTTTTTTAAGGGTTCTTCAAACATATCTTTAGTTTTAGAATCGTTTCAGCAGAGACCGATCGGTAAGAACTAATTTACGAATGAAAATAATATATCCAATGACCCGGCCCGGCTTGGTTGTATAACAGTGTTGTAGTGTATTACAATCGCTACAAATAACATTTTCATTATATTTATCATACCACTTCACTTATATAAGATAAATAATTTCTTTCAATAATTCAATTATATTTATGTGTTCATCTACAACTAATACACCTTTTGCTCGAATCAGTAAAAGTGAGGGTTCCTATAAATAAAAATGCATTAATCTAATATCACAATATCACGGTATGTGAATTAAAATTTAAATGTATGTGACTTGTGACCACAATGTTTCACTTCATGTTGAGATTGTATTGAACAACCATAAAACATTAAATACACAAGACCATTTCGAAGTGCATTGGGGCACGCAGCAGTACTGAACCATTTTAATTTAAGATAAAACACTGATCTGTCACTATGCTCTGTCATAACAACACCGTTATGTTCGCTCGCCGAGTCCCAAAACGCGACAGTGCTGCGCGCGGTGGAAAGACTGGCGGACGAGCTTTGAAATGCCCTATTGAACCGACGTTCGAGAAGGCTGTGGACGAAACGAAACGAATGTTACATATCGATCGATCGATACAAAATTATTTCAACCTATCGATTGCTGTCAAAACGAGAATTTCCTGCTGGTTAGCCTGCTCCGCCTTCCGCTAGATGGGGTAAAGCTCGCTGATAACGATGACGTCTAGCGGAAGGCGGAGGTACTACTGATCAACCGTCATCGGTCGCTCAGCCAATACAACTACTACCACGCTGTAGCGGCAATCTACGTACTATGGGACATCGCTCCCTCGCGGTAATTTCAAAACAGAGAATTAAATCGCATGGAATATTAATTCAAATTGACATCCCATTATTAATTGTTTGCAAAGCTTAGTTTTATTTAAGGTCCTCCTTTGTAAATCAGTTTTTATAACTGAATAGGATAGACATTAAATAAATAAATAAATAAATAAATAAATAAATAAATAAATAAATAAATTCACTTTATGAGGTTCTTTCAGAACAATGGTTCCTACCTACTTTGACAAATAAAAACGCTTGCATATTGAAAGTAAATAATTATTACCTACTTATGTCAGTACTTTACGGTATCAGTTTTCGGCAGTACCCCCCACCCCCCTCCAATGCAAATTGGTTAATAGAACAGTAGGCCTACATTTTTTCATAACTGAAAAAGATGCCTTAGTTTAACATTATTTAATATAACATAGTCTGATAATTAGCAGATTGATGGTTTCGACGAAAGTAAATCAAACACAAAGGCTTACGTGCTTAGAGCTAATACGTCGTTTCACAAAGATAATTATTTATTAAGTATTTTGTTCCATTTCATTGTCGTTAAGTGTTTGGGAAATTCAAACAAAATTTTTTAATAGATAATAGTGTATACTTAGAGAGGCCAAAATGGCTGAGTCAATTGGAACTCAGGACAAGATCAACATTCAACATGTTCTAGTGAGGGAAAAGGTACAGAAGGACGACAGCTTACCTGAGAAAGTAGATAGGTCGCTTTGAGAAACATATAGATTAGAAGACAAATAAATAAATAATACCCTACCCTAGTTTTAAGTTAAGTTTATGTTTCCTACTCACGCTGAGTGATCAAGACCACTAGTTGGCCGAAACGTCTTAGTTTATTTATTTGTCTTCTCATCTATATGTTCCTCAAAGCGACCTATCTACTTTCTCAGGTAAACTGTCGCCCTTTTGTCTCACTAGAACATGTCTATCTTGGGAACAGATTGATATTTTCTTCTGGTTTGTTTCACACCCTGTTTCACCCTGATGTTCCTGATCCATGTGACTTGATGGATGGAAAACCACGGCAGAACAAGATCCGAGCATCGAGCGGATGGTTGGAACTCCAGCACCTCTGACCGTTATAGATCTCCTATTCTGTAACTGTTACCGTGTTTGCAAGATGCCGACCTGTCAGTGTTTGGCCCATCAACTGAAGTGTACCCACTCTTGTAAGCTGAACGATTGTACAAATATCAGTACCCAGCATGAGAATTCCAGTGAATCAGAAGGATGATGGTGATTAATCTGATGACTTTAATTATGATTGATTTTGTCTTTTGTTTTGATTAATTTGACGACTAGACAGTGACTGCTAAGGTAGATGTCATATCATACTATTATATCACGTATCTGAACATGGTCATGCTCTTTTCTAAAAATGAATTTTGTTTCAGTAGCTCACCCATTCAAGAATACCCTGATTGCTGAGGATATTTGATAGAAATTCAGCAATAAACTTAAATAGTTTTTAAGTTATATGATAATTATATTCTCTTACGGTTACGACATAATATTATTATTCTTTATTGTAATTGCAATCAAAATTCTACGTCTTTAGAGTACCCACAAGTAATATTTTAGTTACTATATCTAGTTTTACGATACTTACCTATTGACCTTTGACCGCCATTTTGAATGAATACCGTACAGGTACAAGTGATGTGATAACAACAAGAACTATTCATTTAACGTATTTATGAGTAAGTACGTTGATATTATGAATATTGGCCAATAAATCGAAGAACATTTTACAAATTACCCATTTTGATGAAATTGACCCCAACCATGGTCAAAAAAGGTTAAGTGCGTACTTTATTCTTTTACAGGAAAGTAATACATTAAGGGCCGTTCTTACAATCTCCTAATAAGAAAGTTATTTGTAGCAATTAAGCTATTTGGAGGATTTCAAGGGTTTTGATTGGTCGTTGCCATGGAGAAAACAAGCTATTCGACAAATAAGTAGTTATTGGGGCATTGTAAGACTGGACCTAAGCTTACAAAAAATTATTTAAAAAATTAAGAATTTGACCTTTGACCCTAGTTTTGACATAGAATCTGGATTTGCCAGAGGTATGTCATGGTTTTTTGAAAAGTGCTCGTTTCAAGCTATTATCTGATATATGTCATCCTTTGACCCAAATTTTATACCGTCATTCTCGTTATGCAAAGGACTAAAAGCATTTCCAACAAGTGTCAAACCGTACCCATAGTTATGGTATTTTCCACTGTTGTCATTGAAGATCTAGAGGGCCGTGATAAGTTCTATCTAAGAGTAAATTGGAGGAGGTCCCTTGGAATAAAGAGGTTATTTAATAAGTTGGTTGTTTAACATAACTCCATGGTTTAACGACGTCTTGGAGAATTATGACCATATGAACGGTGTTGAATTCAGAGTTTTGTCTCCGGGGGGACTATTTGAAATACCGGAGGGCTAGACATCAAATAAAAGGGGGGGGGGAGGTTTTAGGGGGGGGGGGGGGGGGCAAATTTACAAAACCACTTCTACGAATACACTGTCAAATGTTCTGATAGAAAAATACTAAAAATATACTATTTAAAAAAATAAATATTTTCAAGAAATTTGAAAGCAAAGGACCCAATTCCTTGCTGACATGTTGAGAGGTGGCGGAGTTTAGATAAGCCTGTCCCTTCTCTGCTTTGTTTCGGCTTGTTTCAGCTCTTTTGTCACTTACTTTTGTGACACACAGAAAACTTTATGTACTTTCAATTTACTTCTACTAAAAATATACTTCATCTCTGTCTTCAATTGGATTTCATCTGCCCCGCCCCCTTCTCCAATAAATCGTTTAGTAGAGGTCGATGGTAATAATTAACAAAATTAACCAGTAGGCCTATGCAGACATGGGCAGTATCGAAACACATGTATTTTCAAAAACGTATTGGAAATACCCACACCAAATGTATTTGTATTTTGTAATTCAAATACTCTATAATCGAGTATTTTTGTAATTTTCAAAATTCTTCAAATACAAAATAAAATAACATCAGATTCGATGTTTGAAAAACTATGTGTCAACACATTGGGCCAACCATTACTAAAAGTGTGTTGTTTTTTTTCATTAAAAAAGGCCTTTCTTTTGTAAGTGTGATTAACAATCTTCAAAGACCCTTGCTATCACGAAACTAGTATTGTTTAAGGCAAGTGTTATGTAAACACGTAGTTATGTTATGTTATGTTATGTAAACACGTATGTTTTTCACTACAGATACAACCGCAAAGCAAACATAAAATAGTTGGCAATGAGATGAGTTGTAATTACGTAGTAATAATTATTTCAAGAACATTTCCGTTGTTTGCTAATAAATTTAACAAACATAACCTCTGTCGCCTCAGTTGTTGGAAGAAGTACTTATACAAACATAACCTCTGTCGCCTCAGTTGTTGGAAGAAGTATTTATACAAACATAACCTCTGTCGCCTCAGTTGTTGGAAGTAGTATTTATACAAACATAACCTCTGTCGCCTCAGTTGTTGGAAGTAGTATTTATACAAACATAACCTCTGTCGCCTCAGTTGTTGGAAGTAGTATTTATACCAGGGATCCGACTAGTTTTGTTTTTTGAACATAGCCGAAGCCTAGCCTAGCCAGTCACTGGCAAAGCTAGCCCAGCTGCAAGCCTAGCCGCGGTTAGTTTTTAAAAAAAAATGTATAGCCGAGCTAAAAGTTAGCTGGCTTTCACAGAACATAGCCCAGCCGAGCTCGAAGCTAGCTAGCTTAAAACGAACCTAGCCGAGCCGAGCTGGAATCTAGCTGGCTTACAAAGAACATAGCCCAGCCCAGCCAGAAGATAGCCGGAGTAAAAAAAACATAGCCTAGCCTAGCTTGAAGCTAGCTGATACGGGAGAAACATAGCTTAGCCTAGCCTAGCCTAGCTGGAAGCTAGCCGGGGCAGAAAGAACATAACAGTTAGAATCATAGCCTTGCATTACAAAAATGAGGTGCAAACGAAACATGAAACCTGCTTATTTGACAGGTTGCGAATAGCTAAGTGATGAATAGCTAGTGAATAACTAATGAATTGAATAGCTAAGTGAAGTGATTACTATGGATGAAAAAATCGGTTATTTATATTTGCTATATATGTTTAAAAAGTTAATAACGAGTAAATAATAATCTAGTGGTAGCCTATGCTTAATTTCAGGGTGGACACGGCCACCTACTATTTTTCCTGGGGGGAGGGGGGGGGGGGGCGGATGTGTTCGCCCACTTATTTTTTTGGAAAATCCTAATTAAAAAGTCAATACGATGTTGTAGTAAACTGGATAGCCTGTCTGTAGTTACTGTACTAATGTGGCGACTGCAGTTTTCCATATATCCTCCCTGCTGCTTGTTGACAAGATTTTGCCAGCTAGATTGGCAGGGGTAGGGGGAGGTAAGTATTTTTCAGATGACAAGAAAAGGTGATTTTTATTACAGAAAACAAGAAAGCGCAAGACGCCTCTCAACCCCCCCTCCCCCTCCTCCCACAGGGTTGACATACATCCCGCTATTATCTTGGTTAGATCCTGCAATACAATGTTCGACGTCTGTAGTTCTTCCAGTATGAAAAGACGGGTTGTTGCCGACATCGGCCTGGGCGGTAGGTTGTAAACTTAAAAGCCACCCTAATTGACCACTTGCGACCGCTTCCTGCTTAGCCAAGATGTGTATTTGGCGAAGAATGCGTACCTCTCTCCCTCGCTCTCTCCGTAATATCTCTTTCACCCCCAATAGCAAGCAGCAATGTCTTGTGAATAATACTTGAATGCTTGAATAATGCTTTGTGAATGAAAATAATTTACGATGTTACCAGTGAAACGACCCCTTCGAACTTGCACTGACAACCTTGCAGCCAATTATTGTGCCAGACGGCCATTAGGCGGTATTGGGAGTACAATAAGATTAACTGCGTTGAAAGTGGGAATAAACAAGGTCCATTGTCCCTTTGAGGGAAACGAAACACGTCAAATGCTGCTGGACGAACACATGTTGGGACACAAAAGCTAACATAGCCAGCTACTCGAAAATCTTAGCCAGCTCGCAAAAATATAGCCAGCCACAATCTAGAAAGACAGCCAGCTAAGAACAAGCTGCTTGAGAAAACGTAGCCAGCCGAAAGCTAGCTAGCCAGCTACTCAAAAATCTTAGCCAGCGAACCTAGCCTGCAGCTCGCAAAAATGTAGCCAAAACCTAGCTAGCTTGCAGCTCGATAAAACGTAGCCAGCTAAGAGAAAGCTAGCCAGCTATTTGAAAAAACGTAGCCAGCCAGAAGCTAGCTAGCCGGCCGCTCGATAAAACGAGCCAGACCAAAGCTAGCTAGCCTGCAGCTTGACAAAACCTAGCCAGCTAAGAGAAAGCTAGCCGGGCTGTTTGAAAAAACGTAGCTAGCCAAAAGCTAGCTAGCCGGCTGCTCAAAAAAATGCAGCTGGACACATTCTAGCCTAGCCTAGCCTAGCCTAGCCTAGTCGGATCTCTGATTTATACAAACAATGAGGACAATTTACGCTCACTCCAGGGCTACACACTCTACACTATACAACGCATAGAGTTATGACGAGGTTAGTTAAAGTCTCTCCGCTCATAGTACAAATGGTCGGCCACCATTACTAAACGTGTGTTTTACGCTTACTCCAGGGCTACACACTCTACACTATACCATTGGGTTTGAAATATAGAAACCCAATGGCTGAGTAGAGTGCACCTTAGACCAGTAATATAGGTAGACGGAGCAAGCAGATGCTAGCGACCGGCCGCGAGTGAGACCAACATTGAGACCACGTGATGTGGGGACAGGATGCGCGGCAATTTAAAGCGTTTGCGTATGAACAGTACAAACAGTACATCGTTGTGTAAAGAAAAATGATCATTTTTTTTTTTTTTTTTCAATAAGTGCAAATTAAAAATATGTTAACTAAGATTAACAGTACCTTCACTTATCATTTCTGAGGAAATACAAATAATAATACATCCTTTGTCAAATGTCAAACGTATTTGCCGCGCACCTAACACCATCTAGCGGCAAACCTGCGAACTTCTCGCTAAGAATGCAGTCTATCGCGGATTGGTCGAGAAGGCTTTGTCCCCACATCACGTGGTTTCAATGATGGTCTCACTCGCGATGACGTCATACTCCGTCTTGCACACGACTGTTCCCCCACCCCACCGTTCCAGGTAACCAACGGAAGGACCTAAATTATCCCTAATGGGCCTGTTTCAATTATATGATAGGAACTAGAGAAGTGGAACATGAAGTTGGTAACCTGGCCTCGGCTATGTCGTAAGCATGAGAAGACTTACGTTGAGCCAACCATAGACTAAACTTTAATGATAGATTGAGACTTCTAAAGTGATTATTTGACAGTACTTAGGTGAGTAACAACATTGACGACAAATGTTTAAACCCCAATATATATTTATATATATCATACCCCTATATATCGTCTTAGCATGTTAATATGCATGCAGAGTCTCTGCAGTATCCCCGTATTATGTACAATGTATTATTTTACGTATTAACCCTTATAGTAAAGAGGGTAGGCCTATATGGTAATTATAATATTTTAGAAGCATGTAGGCTACAAATTCCAAACATTTGTTCTACACGTTATTTTAGGCATACTTTGGCTAAATGATATTTTCTTAGGAGGGGACACTTGCTTATAATTCAATCAATACCGACTATATAAACACCCACTTTTACCGACACAGATAGTTGAGAGCATTGATTGCAAGGAAGTACCCGAGACTAGAAACAACCACGATTATAAATGCGCAATCCTAAGTTATCTTATTAGTAATACGTCACTATTCATAGGTTGCACGTACGTCACATCTGTGCGCGTGGCGGCCACATTTGTGATCAAACTTTGACGTTGCCATAGAGAAACAATTGAAGGCTGTTCTGGTACAACACATAAATCATTAGTTCTTTCAAATTCAGCTTGTGTTTTAAATAAAATTGGTATGTGTGGTAATTTCTGATATTTTTATTACTTTTTTTTACTTTTTAAATTATAGATTATGCTTATTTAATAAATTTCAATAATATTCACCAATGATCTGGGATAGGTCTACATTGATTGCATTGGGTTTGAACCCAATGTCGATTGTGTCGCAATCATGGCCGCTGATACGTCACGTGGGAACTATGGATAATAAACACATAAAAGTTTTATAATCCATAATTGGTAGTTTATTAATATATTATTAACGATGATTTGAATGATGTTTCCTGTGTTGACATTTCTTCTGTTGCCTCTTCCCTTCGTCTGCCTTATTTGCTCAGACCGCTGTAAAGGCCGTTTTGGGGTGTAAGTACAGCCAAAGAAGTTTCGCCTCCGATGTCTGGGGCTACACACCAGACCCCTTGTAGCCACGCCAGTCGTTACGCATACAGTATCTTATTGCCGGTCTGTGAGGTGATAAAGGTTGGGAACCACTGGCCAAGTATACACATGTTATGTAGATGTAGTGTTTATCACAACACAAGTAAAAGATGTTGACTTTCATTTCCCATTAATGGTTTAAAATAAAGCTTACGCTAAAAAGCGATTTACTACAATGATCGTGGGGGGTGGTTTTGCGTACATACACGTCATCGTATAATAAAACAAAATGAACACCTATTATGGGGGCAGTGTAGAGCCAGGTAGATAGCGATAAGATAATCACATGACAGTGTCACCTAGATAAAGATAAAGATAATAGTATTAATGAAATTGAAAATTATCTAAATAAAGATACAGATAACAATGTTATCTAGATAAAGATACAGATACCCATGTTATCTAGATGATTTCAGATAACCATAGAGTAATTGCATTGATCGAAGTGTTGCGGACATATTGGATTAGTTTCAATGTAGGCCTATTAAATATTGTATGAGCAATAATCATGTCATTGCCTCATTTCCCCTAGTCTGTTATATTTGCCTACTGATTCGATATATAAGTACCGGTACCAAGTAGCCTTATTTGAATATTAATTGATTGACATTGCCACTAATGTGGTATGAGTAATGACTGAATGCAAAACCTTGTTAGAACTTTAAGGACCCTGATCCGTCAGACTAAAAAACAATAATCTTATATGGATAAGTAGTTATCAATAATTACCTTATATTGGATAGCAAGAAAGAAGAATGGCTGAAGAGGCCAACTCTGCACAGGGAACAAAAAAAACAAAAAGCGATGGACAAAATATATTGAATATTCACCCCAGATTTTCATTTCATTTATAAAACAGTTAGATATCCAAGTTACAGTCTGATACGGCATTTTCTGGTTACCGTAATCTGTCCTGAGTTTTCTTAGGGGTTTTAAGCAAAACCAAGGTCATGATTGTATCCATGGGGGAATCAACCAACATAACAGATAACCTGTGATTTTTTAATAAAGATGATAATCAATAGTTATCTAGATGATTATTTACATGATATATATCTAGATAATGTCCAAAGGGAGGGGGGGAGAGGGGGGGGAATTGTATTTGCAGCAGTTACACGTCGCGTGAACGGCGTAGTTGTTTGCGCTGTGTTAAATTATAATGAGGCTGGAATTCAATTAACCTATCTGCATCCAGCCCAATCATGGTAGGCCTAATTATCTATTGACGCAACCCAGTTTCTTAGACGGTAGTTTCCACAAAAATCAGAACCTGTAATTTTCTCAAACGTTGAGTGCTTTTCTTTTCCGTGATGAATTAGCCATGGCTTATGACATACATGTAAGGTAGTCTTGGGGCGAGCTTACACTTAACTGATAACAATGAATGCAAGAGAAGGTAAGTAGATTGTCTTGGACCTGTAGGCCCTACATACCTCGTCTCGGGCTTCCTACCGGGATCTGCCGTGACTAGGGTATATCTCGGAAGACAACTATCTGCAACAACAATACAAGTCAATCAAAACAGATCCTGTGTGTCCATTAACTGATCACGTTAGTAGATTGTCTTGGACCTGCAGGCCCTACATACCTTGTCTCGGGCTTCCTAGCGGGATGTGCTGTGACAAGGGTATATCTCGGAAGACAACTATCTGCAACAACAATACAAGTCAATCAAAACAGATCCTGTGTGTCCATTGGTCGATAATGGGCAAGTATAGGCTACTAATCCACCACCATTCGGTCCTTTCATATTACATTCATTATGGCATCAAAATGTTGTATTTCCTTGCCCACTTCAATGCAAATTGTATAGGCCTAATATAGATACCAATAGGCCTACTTAATTTTTTTTTTTGGTTTGGACATGCATATTATCGCTTTCACCGTTTTCACGTATGTAATCATCAGGGTTTTTTCGGCACAGATTCCAGAAATACGGTAAGTCGGGATTTCACAGTAATCGACATCACGCAAAACATTTCATGTAATAGACTTCGAAACTCAAATAAATGCTATTATTATTATTAACTCTTAATACACAAGAGAATATAACATTTCACTTGCATGATTTGATACAAGAAAACTAAAAATATACTAAACGTTTAAAACATCAAGAGATAACAAAACATGAGTAGGTAGGCCTATTGGAAAATAGAATTAAAATCGATATTTGCTTCTATTAATTAGTAAATATCTAAACATATGTGAGGCCAAGCAGTATTTGTCTCAGGTTAAAACATGTGCTCTATTCATTTATTAGCAAAAACAGCATTTTATGCCAATAGCCGTGACCATCCACACGTAAAATCAACAATATATAATTAATCAACAATACACACTATGACCCCACAGCAGCAGTAAAGGCGGGTTCACACAAAATGACTAAGACTAACGATTAATGTTTAAGAAAGTTGAAGTATACGATTTACATTGAAGCGTTCACATACTTTACTAGTGATTAGTGTTTAAGACCGAGTGATTAAGAAAGTTCATTATTGTTATTCACGATTGTTAAGCGTTAGTAACAACCAATCGCTGCGTGGAACATTACAGTAGTTCAGCCAATGAAAATCGTACAATCCGAGTCAAGTTAAGTTTTAATGTTGTTTAGGTTTTCACTTTTACGCAGAGTTTTTTTTTGTCACGGCTTCCGGTACCGATGTAAACAATAGGTTCGTTTGATTTGGCTACACCTTTTGTACTTTTCGCACTCACTCTATGTTATTTCATGGGGTAGATGTCAAAAAGTGCTAAGTGACGGTAAATCAAACAAACCTAATTTTAAATCAAAGTTTCACGTCGTCTGCTGCAGCCTGTAGGTTATCAGTCCATACCAGTTACTATTTGAAAATGAATTCCGATAATGAGTGACTATCGCGATATCATTCACATCTTCATCCATTTTCAGCAAATACAATAACAGCTGTCAACTTCGGGACAACATGGAACCGTTTTTGTTTTACACGCCCACTCGGCCACGCCATAGTACTAATTTTTACTGGAAGAGTGCGCTACTCACTTGTCAAAGCACTCGAAAAAGGCCATCTTTAAAAGTCGTCATGTATTTCATTGCAAGATATGTGGGGCTGAGTTTTGTTTTCCTAAGGCTTAGTCACTGGTTGTTAGTCTTAGTCCATAGTCATTCTGTCTGAACGCGCCTTAAACCTGTAACGACAGACATTATTGTTGTCGAATGCCCCGAGTTAGTCTCGTTGCCAACGGGCGGGATTCAGGGGGCTGCGTATTTGCGAGCCAGTGCGGAGGAGTTTCCCACCGGTCTTAGGAAATAGACGCTCAACAAAACATCAATGCTGAGAATAACACAACACCGCTGTTTAATGGATTAATCAAGACGACGGCTGGCCTCGAGTGGTATTTGTATTAGTGCCGGTCTCAGTGTTGGTAAAATGTTACAATCTCGAAACTGCGTAGCGGCCAACTTGCAATATCGTTTCAATGCATTACTAATTATTTTAACCGTGTTTGGTGTGTCAGGAAAGAAATAGGTCCCAAGATTTCTATATGGACATATTCTATAATTACAAATTACAGTATTGCAACTCTATGGCAACTGTATTGTATAATACAGTGGTTATTAATAGCTGGGGGACTGAGTGCACTGGCCCATACATAGCTAGTAGTATACGTGCATTGCAACAAAGGACATACATGAAATTATGTCCCCCACTGAAACTACTTGTTGTACCTGAATGGGTGGACATTAAACAAAATTTGTCAAACCACCCAATATAACGGCCACATAAAATACAAACATGACAATCACAAATTACGTGTAGCCTACACAAAGCTGGCGTACGCTGGCTGATTGATTACGAACAACGCTATATTGTACAGAAGTTATCATCTAGCTAGATAATCTGTATGACTTGTTTAATATTGTTGTAGAGATATTATTACATTCATTCATATTATTATATGTCAGTCATGCAAAGATCTGAATTAGGTGTGTAAACAACACAGCGATGTTACCAAAACACCACTAATATTTGGGCTGCATTTACTACTGTCAAATGGACCATGGTGTTGTCTACTAATATCAAACATTGTTTATAATTGTCTATGATAAAAATCAA
Source organism: Isoperla grammatica (assembly GCA_945910005.1). Lineage (NCBI taxonomy): Eukaryota > Metazoa > Arthropoda > Insecta > Plecoptera > Perlodidae > Isoperla > Isoperla grammatica. Next base: position 38,289,109 of record OX246744.1, read on the forward strand.
AATGCAATAAAAACCTGCCCAATAAATGTAGAACTAGGTGACTAGCCTAGCATTGCAACAGGCACGAAGCGCCAGCCCTACAGCGATCATGTATGAGGCTGACGTCAAGCGCGGGGCGAACGGAAACGAGTGTGCCGGAGTGCCAGATCTGAGCAGGGAAGAATATTGTCAGACCGTCAGCTAGGCCCTATCAAGGCCTAGCATTCATCTTCATTGTACTTTACTTTAAGTCCATCACTACGTTTATCAAGCGGACTGGGCTTGCACTTGGCGGTGCGAGCCGAGTTTAGTGCGTACCGAGTTCGACTGATAAACACCTCAGCTCGAGCTTATTTCAGTTCTGTTAAGAAGCCGATCTAGTCCGGTTCAATAGAACTAGTGATAGGGCTTAATAGGAGTCCGGAGTGAAGTATGCTTGCTAAGCGGGTTCCGAACTCACTGCGTACTGAAGTCAGTCCGAACCCAGGCCGCTAGATGAACGTAGTGTATGGCTAGGCTAGTAAGCTATGCCTAGCCCTGTGCACTTCCGTGTCTGTGACAAGACTAGTAGGCCAGACCCTAGTAGGTCTAGCCCTTCCAAGTTTGTGGCAAGGCTAGTAACAGCTACGCAAAGGCTAGGCCTAGCCCTACGTCTTTGTACGTCTATCAATCCCATGTGGCTAGGCTAGTAGGCTAGGCCAGGCCCTAGTAGGCCTAGCCCTTTCAAGTATGTAGCAAGGCTAGCAAGAGCTAGGCAAGAGCTAGGCAAAGGCTAGGCCTAGCCCTGCTTCTTTGTATGTCAATCAATCCCAGGGCGATGGCTAGGCTAGTAGGCTAGACCCTAGTAGACCTAGGCCTAGGCTTTGTACGTCAAACAATCCTAGGCCTATGGCTAGGCTAGTAGGCTAGACCCTAGTAGACCTAGGCCTAGGCCTAGCCTTTGAAGTTTCGAGTCCATGCCTAGCTAGGGTAGGTACGCCTAGCCCTACGTTGTACGTCCATATGTTGCTAGGCCTAGGTCACAAGAGTCCCAGCCAGCGCCGTTATGCTAGCCCTTACCTTTAATCCTTTTAAGGCTGACGTTCAGCTTGGCTCCTGGGCCTAGGCCTAGGTACACCAATGAAGCCACGACTGACAACGACAAACTAGCGTAATAAATCTGTGGCAATAGCCCAAGAGACAGGAAACGCAAGAGCTTTCGGAAGTGACGTCACTGACCGTTACATATCGATATCGATCGATACAAAATTATTTCCACCTATCGATTGCTTTAAAAACGAGAATTTCCTGCTGGTCTGCCTCCTCCACCTTCCGCTAGATGGGGTAAAACTCGCTGATAGCGATGACATCTAGCGGAAGGCGGAGGTACTACTGGCCAACCGGCATCGCTTGCTCAGCCAATACAACTACTACAACCAATGACGTATATTTGCGCTGCCGCTACGCGGCAGCTTATATACGTCATTGACTACAACACTGAAGGACCATTCACGATTGATATTGATATTGATATCTTTATTAGCATCTTTGATTGTAAAGTCCGATTCACACAACGTTATAAGAATGGTATAAGGTATAGGTATAGTCACAAGCCGAGTTGGGCCATAGGGATTACGTACAAGGGTTCACACAAATGTGTCATTGCAATAGCAATAGCAATTGGTATAAGACTGGTATAAGATTTCAACTTTCTTATGACGGACCAATCATACGTTGAAACGTCACTTATAACACGCCAATGGAATGCTAGCAACTTGAATCAATGTAACAGATGCTTTCATTGTAAATTATTAGTCAAAACAAAAACTCACCGTATACAACCGGTACACATCAAAAAGACCTTGCATCCGGTGACTACGTGCAAAATATCTTCTCCCATTGGCGTCATTAATGATTTAACAACACAACAATAATGAATAATAATAATTATTCTTTTTTTTATTATTTTTAACTATTATTTTTAATTATTGTCAACACATTCGATGCCGGTTTAAAACGTAAATAACAGCTGCGGGAAGTCAGCTGATTGACAGCCAGCTGTAGTTACTCAAACTGCCGCCAGAGCAAGTCAAAGAAGTCTACACATAAATGTAGTATCTTTTCAGGAAAGTCTTTGGCGTTCTCAGCTTATACCTTATACCTGCTTATACCACTTTCTTATACTATGTCTACACTATATACTTAAATATCACATACCTAAGTATATAATTATCTTAAGTATTTCACATCAACTACACACAGACGTCACTGCCTTTGAAAAATGTGACGAAATATAGGAATAGGTGGCCGTGGATTATTGTTTTGAGTAGGCGTGTCTGCTGTCAGCTGGCATTGGCACATGTCATAATATGCTGTGCTGTAGAGAATTATGGACGAGTTAACTCAATGGTTAACAATATTCACACAAGTCACACAAGTCAGTCAGTTCACAATAAGTGCATGCTTAAGCTTTCCTCTTGAAAATTTATTTTGAATGTCAGGCGTGGACCATATTGCTATTAAACTTTGTACTTCATCTACTGAAAAATTCGAGTTCCTTTTCTCCTTCTGCGACATATTGCACCCACAAGCGAACCTTAATTCAATTCAGATTACAGATTACCATTGATTAAAAAGGTGTTTAATCAATGAGATTGCCATTCAACATAACCTCCAAAATAGTGACAACTCGCGCCTAAACTGACGTCACAAGTCACGTGTACAATGTGAGTACGTACTTATGTACAACTTTGAAAATGCTTAACTTTTCGACATACTTAAGTATCTGCCGCATCGACTAGACACAGAATTGTACCTAAGTATAATACTTAAGTACATAGTGTAGACAAGGTCTTATACCCTATTCTTATTGCTATTGCAATACCTTATAACTTTGTGTGAATCGGACTTAATGTGCTCATACATTTGTACACAATCTGTGGCTGCTGTAGACTACTTAGAATTAACAGATGAGTATATACTTAAGATTTAGGTAGATTAGATTAGGGTAACATATACACTAAAATAACTTAGTAGATAGCATGTAACATAACACATTAAACATAAGACAATTAACAATTAAACTTAACCGTAAACTTACAACTTAAAGTAAGGTTTATAGAAGATCACACGGGCTGCGTACCAACTATGACTGGGAGTGACTGCAGTGACTGAGATCCGTACCTGCAGGGCGATTCTCTAAGGTCCATGGTAAATTGAACGCCCGTTTTCGACGTTACGAGCCTTACCGCATTGAGTTAGCGATTCTCTACCGTGTTTTATCGACAAAGATCGTTACCACCTACGTTAAAAGTAGCGCGCTCCAAAACCCTGCCTTTAGACGTGCGATAAGAAAACATGGCGGACTTTTCAAGCCGTCTCATGTTCACTTCAGCATTTGAACTAATTGATTATAGAAATTTGTTGTGTGTATCGATACAAATATACGATATTTATATTTAAAAATATGTGTGTGAGTAAGGAAATATAATTTGTAGTTATGTAACAAAAGTCTAGAAGTAATTTTGTATCATAACCCTACTTTCCTAGTTTGGCCGTGCCGTCACGACAAGTAGGGTAGGCCTAGAACCCTAGGCCTACTTCTAAGTTCAAACACTTGGTTCGTTTGATTTACTACACCTTTTATACTCTTTGCACTCACTCAATGTTATTTCATAGGATACATGGCATGAAGTACAAAAGGTGCCGGTAAATCAAACGAACCCTAATGCTGCAATAAGTGAAAAAAGTGCAGAAGGTGTCCGGAAATCAAACGCACCCAATGGCAAACGTTCCATTTATTCACGCGTTGTCATTGGTTAAAGCCGGCTGCCCGACCTTGCGTTTGTTTGCGTGGACGCCATGGACGGGCTCAGATCGACCAATCAGGAGAGACTTGGGTGCGTGCTGCAAAAGTTGACCAAACCTCAACTTTTGCAGTGAACCGGAAGTGCGGGAAGTGCGTGCGCATGCGCACAACCACAAAACGGCAGGCAAGATGGAGAAGCAGTAGTTTTGAGGTTATGGGTTCTAGTTCTGGATTTGTTAACTTTAAAGTGTATGTAACTATCCCACGACGTACAGAAACATAGGAAATGTAAAATAAGTAAATAGCCATATACCACGGCCGTCTGTTTTGAGTTCCACTAATGAAAATATTTGTGTTAGGTACGATACTAGTCTCGTCACGCCCACTGCACACAAACGCAATGTCGGGAATACATTTAGAAATATCACGCATAAACGCAGCGTGCTGCAAAAACATGCGTTTTCCCCACGCAAGGTCGGGCAAGCGCCTTAACTTTCTATAGTGTACACAGCCATCTCGAAAACATCCACAAACTAATATATAACAGGCGCTGCTCTGCTGCAACGGCTACGTCCTTCGATACGGTTATCGAACGTTATGAAATGGTAGTTGGGAATCGCGCGGTAGCTTATCGTGTGGTAAGTTTAGTACAAGTGTCGTTAAGGTTAAATTTACCGCGCATCTTAGAGAATCGCCCTGCAGCTTGACTCGCAGTCAAGCTGCAATCACTGCTTTTTGCGTACCAGCAGTGCGATTCTGAATGGCCGTGATCACTTTAACGCAGCTTTCTTGTCGTTACACTAGGCGGAAACGTAACAACACGATTCCCGATCTATTCGTAACGACAAGCGTCGATACAGCTGTCGACAAACTCGTCACGGACCCAACCCCTGCCGTTAGCAATGCGTTAAACAAACATGGCCGACTTTCGAATGTCCACTTCAGTTATATTACTTGATTTATTAAAAGATTTCGTTAAGTAAACAATACAATTGTTACATATTTGGACTTCTAAATTAATTTCAATATGAAGAAACATCATCAATTGCATCGCGGGATGGAAACCGTATGTAAAGGGGTAACATAACCTTACTTGTGAAACTTTGACTTCAAACTGGCTGCGCGCATTCATTCGTCTAGGCTAGCCCTAGGCCTAGAGATCGCACTATTACGAACTTAACGATGATGGCAAATGTTGCACAATCCTTCGGGGTGCTTGAATAGTTAAATAATGAAGACGACTAGGGCAGGCAGTATTTGTGACTGCATAGAAGGAATTTAATAAGTACTTCTAATCCCTTTGAGATAGCTGAGAGTAGATTTGTTTAGAATTGTGTTGGTTATTGACAGCTTGATTTGAAATTGATTGCATTTGTTCACGGGTTTTCATTGGTTAACTTTCTATAATATGCACAGCCGTCTCGAAAACATAAACAAACTAATATATAACAGGCGCTGCTCTGCTGCAACGGCTACCTCTTTTCGATACGTTTACCGCACGTTACGAAATTGTTGTTCGGAATCGCGCGTTAACTTACCGCGTGATAAGTCTACCGACGAGTGTCGTTCGCGTTAACTTAACGTCGCCCATTCAGAATCACAGTGCTGTTCACCTCGCAGTTACCCCTCCAGTCACTGCGATGACTGGGCCGAGAAGATCTAGCTATCGCAGTCAAGGGGGGCGTGGCTAATAATTTTACCGCGAATTATGAATTTATAGACAATATTATATTGTTTAAATAGTAAGTGACATCACAGCACCATATAATCTCATCTTAGAAGTCCCATAAGCGTTAAATTATTAATGTAATGTTGTAAGGTTAATTAACAGATGGCTAATGTTGCTTTTATGAATGACAATTTCTGCTGTTGTCTGCTTTCGCTGTGACTGTGACTGCAGCCCGTACCAGCTGCTGGGTTAACTGCGTTGACTGGGCTACCCCCACCACCAGTCACAGCCACAGTGAACGCAGTCAAAGTTGGTACGCAGCCCAGATTGTTCATGACCAAAACTTAAACTTGGTGGGAACGATCAAACTTTAAAATAAAAATAAACTTAAAAGTAAGAAAGAACCAATCAGCGCCAGCCGCAAGGCCTAGGCTAGCTAAATCGAAAATGGAGCCGAAACATGCTCAGAATTTATTTGACGAACCGTTATTAAATGAGTTTATGAAGACCTAGCGTCTACGTTTAAGTTAAAGTTTACTACTAAGTTTTTATCGTGAATGAGCCTTGAAGCGGCAATCTACGTGCTACGTGGACATCGCTCCCTCGCGGTAATTTCAAAACGGAGAATTAAAGTGCCTGGATTAATTCAATTCAAATTGATATCCCATTCACTTTATGAGGTTCTTTCAGAACAATGTTTCCTACCTTCTTTGACAAATCAAAACGTTTGCATATTTAAAGTAAATAATTACTTACCTGCTTATGTCAGTACTTTACGGTATTAGTTTTTCTTAAGTAGCCCCCCCCCCCCCCCCCTGCAAATTGGTTAATAGAACAGTAGACCTTACCTTAGAGTCGATTTACAGCTACGCGTTGCGAGCGAAGAGAGGGCGCGAGCTCCAATCAGTGGCCGAGTTTGCGTGAAACTATTAACTTCTTTGCTTGAAACTCGGCCGCTGATTGGAGCTCGCACCCTCGCTTCGCTCGCAATGCGTAGCTGTAAACGTACCATAAGTTTAACATTATTTAATATAACATAGTCTGTTAATTAGCAGATTGATGGATTCGATGAAAGTAAATCAAACACAATGGCTTACGTCCTTAGAGCTAATACGTCGTTTCACAAAGATAATTATGTATGTCGTTCCATTCCATTGTTGTTGTTAGTGTTTGAGAAATTCAAACAAAATTTTTAGTAGACTAGGAAAACGCTCTGTTTGACGCGTTGATAAGCGAGCGCGTCAATATCTACGAACTTTCTGGCGAAAAGATTTCAATGCTAATACAAACAACAATTAACAACAAATTATTCAAGAATGCGCATTGCAAAATTTTTTCTAATTTCCATAGCTATTATACTTCCCGACATTGTTGGATGCAGTGCAATGTGCGTTGCTTAGAATTTTCGCTGTCATGTTTTCGCCGCGGTCCGCCACCGTTACTAAAGGCCCATTCACGATCAACTTATGCCTTTAACTTACAACTTACGCGGCTAACTTACAATGTTTGGCTTATGGATTTGTTAGCTGTTGTTCATGACAAAACTTAGGCGCATTTTACGTAGAATATTTCCGCAGAAATATTACAAAGTTTGCAAACTCCAAACTTAACACCTTAAACTTAAGAAAAGAACCAATCACAGACCTTAAAATCCGCGCGTCTTTCGTCGCGTCTTGTTTACATTTAGTTTGAAGGCCTACAAGATTTTGCTATGGATCAGCAGCATTCGTTTGACGAGGCTTTATTAAATGAGTATGCGAGAAGGCCAGCTTTGTACAACAAACACATGGTTGAACATAAAGACCGCATTTACAAAGAGAATGCTTGGCTTGCTATTGGGTCAGCAATGAAAAGTTCTGGTGAGTACCTGTTTTATTTCTCTATGGGTGAGTAGGCCTAGCCATAACCTCAAAATACTTTAATGATTCCAATTGCCAAATATGTTATTATCTAATGATCAAATTATTTGATGATATAGACCTAGGCCTACCTATATTATGCACAACTGATTTAATTACTAATAGCAGGTACCCTATTGATTTTGTAGCTTTGGCTTGTGAAACAAGAATTCGCCAGTTAAGAGAGCGCTATAATAAAGAGAAACGGGACTATGGAAAATTGACCGTGAGCGGTGCAGGCAAGGTGGACGACCCAAAGTGGCCACTGTTTTAAGTGTGCTCATTTCTTGATGAGCACGTCAAACCCAGAAAAACTGTTGGCAATTTTAGCCAGATAGGCCTAGCGGATGAAGTTCAGAACCCCCCGACTACATAGTAAGTAAAAACAAACTTCTTACAGTTCGCCCTACTATTTAAATCTAGGCCTAGGCCTACAATTCTAGATGTTGAGTGGTGATAGCTTAGATGAGAATGTAGGACCATTATTACAATACAAGCAGGCTAAATGTAATATTTCATTCTAGGCCAGGGCCTATTACAGCTAGTGAAATCATTTATTTACTCTACTTGTGACAGTACAAGCCACTAGACCACGACTAGGCTAGGGCACAGTTCCCTCCAAATGTATGGGTGAATCCATAGATACAGTTTTGTCTTAAATTTTAGTTGGGTGGAGATTGACAACCAGATGGTCGAGTTACCAATAATAGTCGAAGATGATTCGTCGTGCTCTCTGCCAGCTTTCAGTACACCTTCGCCATCTGTAACTTTATCGTCTACGTCACCTCAACAGCTAGACGTATCACAAACACAATCAACATCAAAAAATTGTGGACGTGGTTCACGAAACAGCCGTCGGTCTGACGATGGAGTTACCTCGGAAATGAAACGCCTTACTGAAATCGCGGAAAAAGTTGCCAGCCGTGGGCCAGTGCCACCGCCAGATGAAGATGATGCATTTGCGAAGCTAGTTTCGCTACAAATGTCACCATTACCCCAGGATATCAAGGAAGATCTCCAGTATGAAATTTTGGGTCTTATTAATAAGGCAAAAAGAAATGAAAGGCAACGTAAAGGAGTGTAATAATGTATTTAGTTTAGCAGTAGGCCCCCTACACTTGAAATTGCAAGAATATAATAACATGTATCTGATGTAGGTAGGCCTACCTAATTTAAATATAATATTATAATGATTAGTATTAGGATTATGATCTAAAAGACTGCAATTAAAAAATTTACTACATTAATCATTGCATTCTTTCATGCATTGTTCAACCCTCTGTTTACGTATTGCATTTGCCATGGAACTGCACCTATGGGTGAATCTAGGTACCCAGCAAGTTTGTCTCTCAAAGCAGTGGAGCTTAGGGCTGCATTTCGTGAACCCAACCGCCGCCGTTGCAACGTATTGAGAGACTGTAGAGTGCAATTGCTACTTGGACGTTCTTCTCTCCAATTGCCCAGTGATACCTGACCACAGTCTTCTCGATCTGAGAATGCTGTAGGGCAGTAATTTTTATTGTTTGATTTTTCATCTAATATTTTTAGAAAGTTATGGAGACAAACAGTTGCCTTGATGATTCCATCAACGTTTTCAGGCTTGGCAATGATCACACGATGAAACACTCTCCACCGTGCTACAAGAATACCGAAAGCATTCTCTATCGTGCGTCTGGCCCTAGACAGTCTATAGTTATAAACACGTTTGACACGTGAAAGATTCTTTCCTGGGTAAGGACGCATCATGTTGGCTTCTAAAGCAAATGCTTCATCACCGACCATGTAGTGTGGAAATGGGTCATCTTGAGATAATGGTAATTGTGTCGGCGGAGGTAATGGAAGACTTCCATTGTTCAATCGTTGGCCAAATTCAGACAGTCTGAAAATGCCTCCGTCGCTTTGTGACGCTTACATAACTACTTGTACTGAATGTAATAAAAAAAAAAAAAAAATAAAAAAAAAAAAAAAAAAAAAAAATAAACCATAGGCCCCAATGTCCACGTGTGTAAAAGTGTAATTTGAATCGCATACTGCGAGAAGCACTATGCTGAACTGGTTCTTATAATTGAAGTATTGAGAACCTGAGTTGGGGGGGGCCTGGATAACTACGTGCTTACCATCCACTGCCCCTACACAATTAGGAAGGTTCCAGCGATCTAAAAACCCTCTAGCAACATCTAAATAGTTTTCTTGGGTAGGTTCCCGTAAGTATATTGGAGCTAGGTTGTCCCAAATGGCAAGCGCTGTTTCATGTATAATGACACAGCATGTTGACTTGCCTATTCTGAAACTCCATGCGATACTTTGGAGAGAATCGCCAGTGGCAAGAAACCTAAATTGAAGAAACTAATCATTATTAGATAAGTTTTATTTGTACATTGTGTACTTTCATTGCTTAGCCTAGGCCTAGGCTAAGCAATGAAAATTAAAAAAGCCTAGGCCTGTATTTTCATTGCTTAGCCTAGGCCCTAGCCTAGGCCCAAGGGTCTAGAATATATTATTACCTCAATGTGACAGCAAGTCGAAAATCAGCCGACAATGACTCACAATTGCTGTTTTTTTAAAGCGATGGTCCAACTAAAGACAGTAGGTGATCATATCTTGAAGGAGTCATCCTTGTATACAAAAAGAACTGCTTCTGGTCACCCAACCTCATTTCCTGCAATAGATTTCCATGGTCCCCTTGTTGCTGCCTCCTTTGGTTAATAGGCCTAACTGCCCATCTACGCCTAGGTCTTTGTCTTTGACGAATGTAACGAACGCCTATTGCTGCTCCCGTTAAGCAAAGCAATGCTATTATTCGCATATCCTCTTCATTGTCCATATTAAACTGACATAAGTGAGGTTAGGATTTTAGATCACGCAGCGTTGTTGACAATCAACCACAGCCACCTAAGCTTGAAAATGATACTCCTAAAATGCACTTGCAACAGCTGATGAGCGGAACTTCGGAGGGAAGCCAAACAACGCCTGTGAAAAGGGCTCCAATATTTGTTACAACCAACCCTGCTGAGGCAATCATGTCGGTAAAATAGTCGTAATTTGGTCGTAATACCAACATTGTGATGGCCTCCACGGGTAGTGGCGCGCAGAGCGGCAGAGCTCGGAACTTTTTTCGACCTATCGAATTTTCTCTATGCAATCGACTGTTCCTACGTTTCGCGAGATTTGAAAGAAGGGAAGTTGCTTAGGGCCGGTTTTTCAATCAGTTTTTTAATCAGTGGTTAGGGTAACCAAGGCTTTTACCAACATTGTCAATGTAAAATGTAGATGCAACCCAAACATATTAAAAATGTTTTTTTTTTAGTTCAAACTAATTTTGTAGGGTCGGGGGCGATGCACACAATCCTCATTGCACACAATCCTTATTGCACACAAAACTGAATGGGTCGATAGACACAAAATTCCGTGACAGAGGTATACACCACACACAATCGTCGTTCAACACAATATTTTATACTCTACGGCCCATACTGTATGGGTCGATACACACAATTGTGTTGAAGGATCCTACACTATGGGTCGTTGCATATAAACTATTTAGCAGAGGGGGTCATTGGACACAAAAATATTGTGTACAATGATCCATTCGGTATAGTACTTTCTGGATGGGTCGTTCAACACAAAATCCAACATTTTCAAAGTCCCTCATTCGACATAAAATATTTCGACTTACAATATTTTCCGTCGAAATACTCACACAGGGGCTCATTACGTATAATTTTGTGCCCAATGACCCATTCTGTAAGAGGAAATACAAGGACTTATAACATTTTGTGTGCATCGACCCATACGGTAGGGACCATTAAACACAATATTTTGTGTCCATTAACCCTTCCTGTAGGATATCTCCACATAAAATGTTTCGACTTAGAATATTTACAGTCGACACAGGGGTTCATTAGGTATAATTTTGTGTCCAATGACCCATGCTGTAAGAAGAAATACAAGGACTTAGAACATTTTTTGTGCATCGACCCATACGGTAGGGACCATTACACACAATATTTTGTGTCTATTAACCCCTGTTGTAGGATATCTCCACATAAAATGTTTCGACTAAGAGTATTTACAGTCGACACAGGGGTTCATTAGGTATAATTTTGTGTCCAATGACCCATGCTGTAAGAGGAAATACAAGGACTTAGAACATTTTGTGTGCATCGACCCATACGGTAGGGACCATTACACACAGTATTTTGTGTCTATTAACCCCTGTTGTAGGATATCTAAACATAAAATGTTTCGACTAAGAGTATTTACAGTCGACACAGGGGTTCATTAGGTATAATTTTGTGTCCAATGACCCATGCTGTAAGAGGAAATACAAGGACTTAGAACATTTTGTGTGCATCGACCCATACAGTAGGGACCATTACACACAATATTTTGTGTCTATTAACCCCTGTTGTAGGATATCTCCACATAAAATGTTTCGACTTAGAATATTTACAGTCGACACAGGGGTTCATTAGGGGTCGGGGGCGATGCACACAATCCTCATTGCACACAATCCTCAACCCACACAAACTTTTACTGGATCGGTCATTCAACACAAAATCGAGATCGGGGTGCATTGCACACAATAGTTATTGCACACAATCCACGCTCGACACAAATTTCATTTTCGGTCCAACGACCCATCCAGATAGGTCATACGATATAAAACTTGTGTTGAAAGACCCTACCGGTTGGGTCATCCCACACAACGATTTGTGTTGAAAGACCCATCCGGATGGGTCATTACACACAACATTTTCGGTCGATAGACCCATCCAGATGGACCATAGCACACAGAATATTAAAATAAGTGGACTTAAAAAACTTCAGTCGAAAAAGTCAACACAGGGGTTCATTAGATATAATTTTGTGCCCAATGACCCATTCTGTAAGAGGAAATACAAGGACTTAGAACATTTTGTGTGCATCGACCCATACGGTAGGGACCATTGCACACAATAATTTGTGTCTATTAACCCCTCTTGTAGGATACCTCCACATAAAATGTTTCGACTTAGAATATTTACAGTCGACACAGGGGTTCATAAGGTATAATTTTGTTTCCAATGACATATGCTGTAAGAGGAAATACAAGGACTTATAACATTTTGTGTGCATCGACCCATACGGTAGGGACCATTGCACACAATATTTTGTGTCTATTAACCCCTCTTGTAGGATATCTCCACATAAAATGTTTCGACTTAGAATATTTACAGTTGACACAGGGGTTCATTAGGTATAATTTTGTGTCGAATAACCCATGCTGTAAGAAGAAATACAGGGACTTAGAACATTTTGTGTGCATCGACCCATACGGTAGGGACCATTACACACAATATTTTGTGTCTATTAACCCCTCTTGTAGGATATCTCCACATAAATTGTTTCGATTTAGAATATTTACAGTCGACACAGGGGTTCATTAGGTATAATTTTGTGTCGAATGACCCATGCTGTAAGAAGAAATACAGGGACTTAGAACATTTTGTGTGCATCGACCCATACGGTAGGGACCATTACACACAATATTTTGTGTCTATTAACCCCTCTTGTAGGATATCTCCACATAAAATGTTTCGAATTAGAATATTTACAGTCGACACAGGGGTTCATTAGGTATAATTTTGTGTCGAATGACCCATGCTGTAAGAAGAAATACAGGGACTTAGAACATTTTGTGTGCATCGACCCATATGGTAGGGACCATTACACACAATATTTTGTGTCTATTAACCCCTCTTGTAGGATATCTCCACATAAATTGTTTCGACTTAGAATATTTACAGTTGACACAGGGGTTCATTAGGTATAATTTTGTGTCCAATGACCCATTCTGTAAGAGGAAATACAAGGACTTAGAACATTTTGTGTGCATCGACCCATACGGTAGGGACCATTGCACACAATATTTTGTGTCTCTTAACCCCTCTTGTAGGATATCTCCACATAAAATGTTTCGACTTAGAATATTTACAGTCGACACAGGGGTTCATTAGGTATAATTTTGTGTCCAATGACCCATGCTGTAAGAGGAAATACAAGGACTTAGAACATTTTGTGTGCATCGACCCATACGGTAGGGACCATTGCACACAATATTTTGTGTCTATTAACCCCTCTTGTAGGATATCTCCACATAAAATGTTTCGACTTAGAATATTTACAGTCGACACAGGGGTTCATTAGGTATAATTTTGTGTCCAATGACCCATGCTGTAAGAGGAAATACAAGGACTTAGAACATTTTGTGTGCATCGACCCATACGGTAGGGACCATTGCACACAATATTTTGTGTTGAACGACGATTGTGTGTGATGTGGGTCGGGGGCGATGCACACAATCCTCATTGCACACAATCCTCAACCCACACAAACTTTTACTGGATGGGTCATTCAACACAAAATCGAGATCGGGGTGCATTGCACACAATAGTTATTGCACACAATCCACGCTCGACACAAATTTCATTTTCGGTCCAACGACCCATCCAGATAGGTCATACGATATAAAACTTGTGTTGAAAGACCCTACCGGTTGGGTCATCCCACACAACGATTTGTGTTGAAAGACCCATCCGGATGGGTCATTACACACAACATTTTCGGTCGATAGACCCATCCAGATGGACCGTAGCACACAGAATATTAAAATAAGTGGACTTAAAAAACTTCAGTCGAAAAAGTCAACACAGGGGTTCATTAGGTATAATTTTGTGCCCAATGACCCATTCTGTAAGAGGAAATACAAGGACTTAGAACATTTTGTGTGCATCGACCCATACGGTAGGGACCATTGCACACAATAATTTGTGTCTATTAACCCCTCTTGTAGGATATCTCCACATAAAATGTTTCGACTTAGAATATTTACAGTCGACACAGGGGTTCATTAGGTATAATTTTGTGTCCAATGACCCATGCTGTAAGAAGAAATACAGGGACTTAGAACATTTTGTGTGCGTCGACCCATACGGTAGGGACCATTACACACAATATTTTGTGTCTATTAACCCCTCTTGTAGGATATCTCCACATAAAATGTTTCGACTTAGAATATTTACAGTCGACACAGGGGTTCATTAGGTATAATTTTGTGTCGAATGACCCATGCTGTAAGAAGAAATACAGGGACTTAGAACATTTTGTGTGCATCGACCCATACGGTAGGGACCATTGCACACAATATTTTGTGTCTATTAACCCCTCTTGTAGGATATCTCCACATAAAATGTTTCGACTTAGAATATTTACAGTCGACACAGGGGTTCATTAGGTATAATTTTGTGTCCAATGACCCATGCTGTAAGAGGAAATACAAGGACTTAGAACATTTTGTGTGCATCGACCCATACGGTAGGGACCATTACACACAATATTTTGTGTCTATTAACCCCTCTTGTAGGATATCTCCACATAAAATGTTTCGACTTAGAATATTTACAGTCGACACAGAGGTTCATTAGGTATAATTTTGTGTCGAATGACCCATGCTGTAAGAAGAAATACAGGGACTTAGAACATTTTGTGTGCATCGACCCATACGGTAGGGACCATTGCACACAATATTTTGTGTCTATTAACCCCTCTTGTAGGATATCTCCACATAAAATGTTTCGACTTAGAATATTTACAGTCGACACAGGGGTTCATTAGGTATAATTTTGTGTCCAATGACCCATGCTGTAAGAGGAAATACAAGGACTTAGAACATTTTGTGTGCATCGACCCATACGGTAGGGACCATTACACACAATATTTTGTGTCTATTAACCCCTCTTGTAGGATATCTCCACATAAAATGTTTCGACTTAGAATATTTACAGTCGACACAGGGGTTCATTAGGTATAATTTTGTGTCCAATGACCCATGCTGTAAGAGGAAATACAAGGACTTAGAACATTTTGTGTGCATCGACCCATACGGTAAGGACCATTACACACAATATTTTGTGTCTATTAACCCCTCTTGTAGGATATCTCCACATAAAATGTTTCGACTTAGAATATTTACAGTCGACACAGGGGTTCATTAGGTATAATTTTGTGTCCAATGACCCATGCTGTAAGAGGAAATACAAGGACTTAGAACATTTTGTGTGCATCGACCCATACGGTAGGGACCATTGCACACAATATTTTGTGTTGAACGACGATTGTGTGTGATGTATACCTCTGTTATAAAACTTTGTGTCTGATGACCCATTCAGTTTTGTGTGGGTTGAGGATTGTGTGCAATGACGAGTTTTCATCTACGTCCCGATGTTATTGGATGACACTATATCATTGTGCGGTTATTCTTGTAGTTTTACGGTCTGTGGTTAGAAAGCGCTGAAAACCGTTGAGACAATCTGTACTCAACACTTTGGAACTCTCATAGCCGCGCGGCATTTATGAACCATTTCGATTTTCGATGTTATAATACAGTTGGCACATGGAAAATCTGTGGTTATATTATAATGCACTGACTTACTGACTGTTTTGTATTTCAAACACAAATCACAACATTAATTGTTTAGGGAGGTGAGATTATGTTTACTTTTGTGATACTCACTGGAACGTATTGCGATGTGGTTTATGTACCATCTTTGCTCGATTTGTCTGCAAAAGAGTGCATCTACAGTGGTGGCAGGAATCCGCAACGCACACAAGTAGTTTTAGTTGTGGCTTGAACATTATGGTCAAACGCGTTTTCCTCCAATTGGCATCAAAAATTCTCGGCACTTGAAATCAAAGCAGCGTAAGCAAAGAAAACATCAGCATAGGTGCTGTAGGTGCTTATGGGCAGGGCGGATGCTTTGAAAGAATTGAATTGCCCAAAACCCTATGTCTCCATTATGTATTAATTTGTTTACTTAGTTAGGCCATTATGTCCCTAAAAAGATAGACCCTTCATTGATTATTTTCTATCTCGTGCCTTGCAAATAATGTGCAAGGTTTAACGTGTATATCAATCAGGTCATACAATTCCATTTGAAGTTTAAGTTGTGGTAGAATTCCATGTTATAAACACCAAACATTTGTTTAATCGGTATGCCTACAGATTGTTTCTATCTCGAAGTTGGCTTACTAGAAGTCAATTTTTTAGAGAAATATGAAGCCTGACTTGAAAAACAAGGTTGAAAAATTATTCACTACACAATTGTGACACTACTAGTAGACAGGCCAGCCAAACGCGCTAAGTCGTCTAGAACTGAAACGTACTGTACCGAAGTGTTAAAAGCTGCCAACATTACTTTTCCGACTAATGCAAACCTTGTGCGTCTACTGGTAAATGTTGGCAAAGTTTATTTTGACTCTTTACCCCCCAAAAGTCAAAACAACTCATTTTATGGCCATTTTAGAAAAATGTGGAAACAATTAATAAAACATATGATAAAAAAACATTTTAAAATATGTTGTTATAGAAAATGTAGTCAGTTATAATTTGGCTAATTCAAAATTGCTCCGTTTTAAAAATAACAAAGGTTTTTAGCACCCCTAGCTGAGGTGGGTGTTTTTTTTTTATTTTGAAAATATGTATCAATCTCTCACAAATAAAACAAAGCACTTACGTACTTGACATTTTGTCAGAAATATATGGATGTGTTATGACCATTGACAAACTTTAGATAACTGAAATTGTGTGAATAGTTTTTAAACAATTTAACAACAAAGACGAGCGCGTGTAAATTGACGCGCCCGGCGTACGATCCCCGTGAGTCGGCCGGCAGCGCTTTCTCGACTTACCTTTCTCGACATTACCTAGGCTTGCCAGTCTAGAACGTGGGTAGTCAACTTGTCCAATATTATTTTTGCTCGGTTAAAAATGTAATTATTGGATATCTCTTGAAGCACGTGTGAGTGGTAAGCACTTTGTGTTTACTTAATATAATATACATACATATTATTATATACTACGGGTGACAGCGGCAACCTGTTGACATCAATCTTTAATAGACTCCTTAGTTATTTTCTAGTTGAATACAGATCTTTAATAATTGTGTTTTAATAAATCAGTTAATCCACAAGTTCGTACTTTGGCTTGTATCCATAGACGTCCCCTACCCATAGGGACGCCCAGTGTTGTCAGGTAACATTTTCATCCATGTTATTTCTCATATAGAAAACAAATCCATAGCAACAACGGGCGCCCCTATGGATACGGACCTTAGTGTACCCTACACTGTTTGAATTATACAACTGTAATTTGTAAGTTTCGTTGACGGTGGTGGGTTGGATTGAAGTATCGATTATCTGATTATCTATTTAGTAGGTACTCGATGTCATCCCAGGTACTAACTATATATATATATGTTGTGTTATAATTAACGCCTAGGATAATAGTGCACCGTCTGACTACCGTTGATGCTTCATTGAGAGATACCAACAATGAGTTCAGATAATCGTTGCATTATTTGTCAATGCCGAACGCAAAATGGCATTCAATTATCATCTGATAAGGGAATAATTAAGCTGAAAAAATCTCTCCAAAAACGCGAAGATTATTACGACATAAAGTATTCATAGACACGTTACCCCGCATTAGGAGTGTTCTACTTCTATTAACATCCGACACTAACTTATATTGGCATAGATCGTGATACGCGGACTTTACGAATAAAACAAACATATCTCGTCTAAAGCAATGTGATGCCCAGAGGAGTCGATCACTGTCACTTGACTCTTTTGCAGTAGATTCAATAGAGGACAAAACAAATGCCGTTGCTGGTCCCTCAAAAAAGTGCCGTAGTAGAGGCGAATCACTGTTTTTGGTTCACCTTTGCATGTTTTGCCAACAATACCATAAAAGTGAAAAACTTGTAAATGTACAAACCAACTCCATGAGTGATAGCATTCTAGAAGACTCACATCAACACTGAGAACTAAGAGTACGTTTAAGTGGGATTCTAGATCTTACGGCCGCTGAAGCAAAGTATCATCTCAAATGTGCGCTAGTGTACAGTTACGACAGACGCGGGAGGCGAGCGCGCTCCGTTTAAATGTGTGTTTTGTTTTTATTTTATTGTATACGTTCAACCACTTTCTCTATCTTGGACCTAAAATGTTTAATCTGCTCCCCTAGACAATTACAGAAAAAAGATCTAATACAACTTTTACAAAAATTGTGACTCTCTGTTTGACTGACAAATCAGAACAAGAAGTTGAAGACATATCAATTAAATTACAACCTAATAGACACAACCATACATAACGACAACTAAACAGCTTACACATACCCTTCATCTACATTCCTATAAAACAAAAATTGTAATTAAACAACTAGGCCTATACAACTCTACATTAAAACTTACATTTACTACTAGACTACCCTTTCATAAATCAAGTAGCAGGTATAGGCACCACTTGGAATAGTCTCTCAAAGAACGAACATATGCAACTTAGTATCCATGTTAATTGGTAATTATTATTAAAAATAGTATTGAAATGTAAAATTTAAAGCAATAAAAACTGAAAGTGCATCAATTGAAATATTAAGGAATTAATCATAGTCCTCAATATCGTCTCGTCAACCCACAAAATTTTACTAGTTATTTGTCATTTTAAATTAAATGCAAAGTTATAGTCTAGTTTCTAAGTTAATACTTAGTTAAATATACTACATTATTCAGTACTCCACACACCAGATATTATACCTATTGACTCTCAAGACTAACTTCTGTCATTAGGTATTGACCAACGTAAAAACAAATGAATTAAATAAAAATAAATAAATAAATCCACAATTAGAGTCTATACCCACTCAGTAACTAAACTGATTTGCAGCGGGGTACTCTAATTTAAAGTGACCAAATCAACCCCGTAGGCTTCGAACACCATCGACGAGTGAGCGATAACCAATCAAAGATCGATATTTCAAATACGAAACATATGAATCAGTGATTAGACAGTGCGAACACCTATGGACAAATGCCAGAATCAACAAGGCCGATTCAGAACAACTTTGAATTTATTGAGTGCTTCGTTGCTAGGACGGCTCCAAAGTCACCGTTTAGGCCTACTTATTCCTAAGCCAAGAAGTAATGGAATTGAATCCACATAAGAAGTTAAAAAACTTCTGCCTGAAGCGGGACTTGAACCCTGGTCCTTCTGCATTGGAAGCAGGGATGCTAACCACTGGACCAACGAGTTTGACTTATAATTGATTGTAATTGATTTGTAATATGTGGTAACTGAATAAAACAATTGAATTGAATTGAATTGAATCAATTGAAAAATTTGGAAACTTCGTCACGGTCACCAAAATATAAATATACACGTGTTTAAAGAATCGGGATATTGAGATGAAAAATAGTGAACAAATCTGTTTAAACGAAATTTTCGCATGATTTTTACGTAATACTCCCCAGAAATTAAACAAAATTGTAAATTTTGTTCCATTATTCATAAAGAAAGACAATCATGTTTTCAAGGCTTCAACGGAGTTTAGTAAAGGTGCCGCTGAAAAAAGTTTGCTTAAAAACGTTTTTCGTGGAGCATACATTCACGATCGAGCCGTGCTCGCACAGCTTTAAATTCCCCGATTATAGGAACTTTCTTGTTGACAGTAATTTTATTTTCAAAGGAAAATCGTTACTTTAGAAGTTCCCGGAAAAGGAATGCGTTTCATTTATAAAGTTAACTGCCCGACACTGCCCATAAGCACCTACAGCACCTATGCTGATGTTTTCTTTGCTTACGCTGCTTTGATTTCAAGTGCCGAGAATTTTTGATGCCAATTGGAGGAAAACGCGTTTGACCATAATGTTCAAGCCACAACTAAAACTACTTGTGTGCGTTGCGGATTCCTGCCACCACTGTAAATGCACTCTTTTGCAGACAAATCGAGCAAAGATGGTACATAAACCACATCGCAATACGTTCCAGTGAGTATCACAAAAGTAAACATAATCTCACCTCCCTAAACAATTAATGTTGTGATTTGTGTTTGAAATACAAAACAGTCAGTAAGTCAGTGCATTATAATATAACCACAGATTTTCCATGTGCCAACTGTATTATAACATCGAAAATCGAAATGGTTCATAAATGCCGCGCGGCTATGAAAGTTCCAAAGTGTTGAGTACAGATTGTCTCAACGGTTTTCAGCGCTATCTAACCACAGACCGTAAAACTACAAGAATAACCGCACAATGATATAGTGTCATCCAATAACATCGGGACGTAGATGAAAACTCGTCATTGCACACAATCCTCAACCCACACAAAACTGAATGGGTCATCAGACACAAAGTTTTATAACAGAGGTATACATCACACACAATCGTCGTTCACAACAAAATATTGTGTGCAATGGTCCCTACCGTATGGGTCGATGCACACAAAATGTTCTAAGTCCTTGTATTTCCTCTTACAGCATGGGTCATTGGACACAAAATTATACCTAATGAACCCCTGTGTCGACTGTAAATATTTTAAGTCGAAACATTTTATGTGGAGATATCCTACAAGAGGGGTTAATAGACACAAAATATTTTGTGTAATGGTCCCTACCGTATGGGTCGATGCACACAAAATGTTCTAAGTCCTTGTATTTTCTCTTACAGCATGGGTCATTGGACACAAAATTATACCTAATGAACCCCTGTGTCGACTGTCAATATTCTAAGTCGAAACATTTTATGTGGAGATATCCTACAAGAGAGGTTAATAGACACAAAATATTGTGTGCAATGGTCCCTACCGTATGGGTCGACGCACACAAAATGTTCTAAGTCCTTGTATTTCCTCTTACAGCATGGGTTATTGGACACAAAATTATACCTAATGAACCCCTGTGTCGACTGTCAATATTCTAAGTCGAAACATTTTATGTGGAGATATCCTACAAGAGAGGTTAATAGACACAAAATATTGTGTGCAATGGTCCCTACCGTATGGGTCGATGCACACAAAATGTTCTAAGTCCCTGTATTTCTTCTTACAGCATGGGTCATTCGACACAAAATTATACCTAATGAACCCCTGTGTCGACTGTAAATATTCTAAGTCGAAACATTTTATGTGGAGATATCCTACAAGAGGGGTTAATAGACACAAAATATTGTGTGTAATGGTCCCTACCGTATGGGTCGATGCACACAAAATGTTCTAAGTCCTTGTATTTCTTCTTACAGAATGGGTCATTGGACACAAAATTATACCTAATGAACCCCTGTGTCGACTGTAAATATTTTAAGTCGAAACATTTTATGTGGAGATATCCTACAAGAGGGGTTAATAGACACAAAATATTGTGTGTAATGGTCCCTACCGTATGGGTCGATGCACACAAAATGTTCTAAGTCCTTGTATTTCCTCTTACAGCATGGGTCATTGGACACAAAATTATACCTAATGAACCCCTGTGTCGACTGTAAATATTTTAAGTCGAAACATTTTATGTGGAGATATCCTACAAGAGGGGTTAATAGACACAAAATATTGTGTGTAATGGTCCCTACCGTATGGGTCGATGCACACAAAATGTTATAAGTCCTTGTATTTCCTCTTACAGAATGGGTCATTGGGCACAACATTATACCTAATGAACCCCTGTGTGAGTATTTCGACGGAAAATATTGTAAGTCGAAATATTTTATGTCGAATGAGGGACTTTGAAAATGTTGGATTTTGTGTTGAACGACCCATCCAGAAAGTACTATACCGAATGGATCATTGTACACAATATTTTTGTGTCCAATGACCCCCTCTGCTAAATAGTTTATATGCAACGACCCATAGTGTAGGCTCTTTCAACACAATTGTGTGTATCGACCCATACAGTATGGGCCGTAGAGTATAAAATATTGTGTTGAACGACGATTGTGTGTGGTGTATACCTCTGTAACGGAATTTTGTGTCTATCGACCCATTCAGTTTTGTGTGCAATAAGGATTGTGTGCAATGAGGATTGTGTGCATCGCCCCCGACCCGTGTGATGTATACCTCTGTTATAAAACTTTGTGTCTGATGACCCATTCAGTTTTGTGTGGGTTGAGGATTGTGTGCAATGACGAGTTTTCATCTACGTCCCGATGTTATTGGATGACACTATATCATTGTACGTTATTCTTGTAGTTTTACGGTCTGTGGTTAGAAAGCGCTGAAAACCGTTGAGACAATCTGTACTCAACACTTTGGAACTCTCATAGCCGCGCGGCATTTATGAACCATTTCGATTTTCGATGTTATAATACAGTTGGCACATGGAAAATCTGTGGTTATATTATAATGCACTGACTTACTGACTGTTTTGTATTTCAAACACAAATCACAACATTAATTGTTAAGGGAGGTGAGATTATGTTTACTTTTGTGATACTCACTGGAACGTATTGCGATGTGGTTTATGTACCACCTTTGCTCGATTTGTCTGCAAAAGAGTGCATCTACAGTGGTGGCAGGAATCCGCAACGCACACAAGTAGTTTTAGTTGTGGCTTGAACATTATGGTCAAACGCGTTTTCCTCCAATTGGCATCAAAAATTCTCGGCACTTGAAATCAAAGCAGCGTAAGCAAAGAAAACATCAGCATAGGTGCTGTAGGTGCTTATGGGCAGGGCGGATGCTTTGAAAGAATTGAATTGCCCAAAACCCTATGTCTCCATTATGTATTTATTTGTTTACTCAGTTAGGCCATTATGTCCCTAAAAAGATAGACCCTTCATTGATTATTTTCTATCTCGTGCCTTGCAAATAATGTGCAAGGTTTAACGTGTATATCAATCAGGTCATACAATTCCATTTGAAGTTAAAGTTGTGGTAGAATTCCATGTTATAAACACCAAACATTTGTTTAATCGGTATGCCTACAGATTGTTTCTATCTCGAAGTTGGCTTACTAGAAGTCAATTTTTTAGAGAAATATGAAGCCTGACTTGAAAAACAAGGTTGAAAAATTATTCACTACACAATTGTGACACTACTAGTAGACAGGCCAGCCAAACGCGCTAAGTCGTCTAGAACTGAAACGTACTGTACTGACGTGTTAAAAGCTGCCAACATTACTTTTCCGACTAATGCTTACCTTGTGCGTCTACTGGTAAATGTTGGCAAAGTTTATTTTGACTCTTTACCCCCCAAAAGTCAAAACAACTCATTTTATGGCCATTTTAGAAAAATGTGGAAACAATTAATAAAACATATGATAAAAAAACATTTTAAAATATGTTGTTATAGAAAATGTAGTCAGTTATAATTTGGCTAATTCAAAATTGCTCCGTTTTAAAAATAACAAAGGTTTTTAGCACCCCTAGCTGAGGTGGGTGTTCTTTTTTTTATTTTGAAAATATGTATCAATCTCTCACAAATAAAACAAAGCACTTACGTACTTGACATTTTGTCAGAAATATATGGATGTGTTATGACCATTGACAAACTTTAGATAACTGAAATTGTGTGAATAGTTTTTAAACAATTTAACAACAAAGACGAGCGCGTGTAAATTGACGCGCCCGGCGTACGATCCCCGTGAGTCGGCCGGCGGCGCTTTCTCGACTTACCTTTCTCGACATTACCTAGGCTTGCCAGTCTAGAACGTGGGTAGTCAACTTGTCCAATATTATTTTTGCTCGGTTAAAAATGTAATTATTGGATATCTCTTGAAGCACGTGTGAGTGGTAAGCACTTTGTGTTTACTTAATATAATATACATACATATTATATACTACGGGTGACAGCGGCAACCTGTTGACATCAATCTTTAATAGACTCCTTAGTTATTTTCTAGTTGAATACAGATCTTTAATAATTGTGTTTTAATAAATCAGTTAATCCACAAGTTCGTACTTTGGCTGGTATCCATAGACGTCCCCTACCCATAGGGACGCCCAGTGTTGTCAGGTAACATTTTCATCCATGTTATTTCTCATATAGAAAACAAATCCATAGCAACAACGGGCGCCCCTATGGATACGGACCTTATTGTACCCTACACTGTTTGAATTATACAACTGTAATTTGTAAGTTTCGTTGACGGTGGTGGGTTGGATTGAAGTATCGATTATCTGATTATCTATTAAGTAGGTACTCGATGTCATCCCAGGTACTAACTATATATATATGTTGTGTTATAATTAACGCCTAGGATAATAGGGCACCGTCTGACTACCGTTGATGCTTCATTGAGAGATACCAACAATGAGTTCAGATAATCGTTGCATTATTTGTCAATGCCGAACGCAAGATGGCATTCAATTATCATCTGATAAGGGAATAATTAAGCTGAAAAAATCTCTCCAAAAACGCGAAGATTATTACGACATAAAGTATTCATAGACACGTTACCCCGTATTAGGAGTGTTCTACTTCTATTAACATCCGACACTAACTTATATTGGCATAGATCGTGATACGCGGACTTACGAATAAAACAAACATATCTCGTCTAAAGCAATGTGATGCCCAGAGGAGTCGATCACTGTCACTTGACTCTTTTGCAGTAGATTCAATAGAGGACAAAACAAATGCCGTTGCTGGTCCCTCAAAAAAGTGCCGTAGTAGAGGCGAATCACTGTTTTTGGTTCACCTTTGCATGTTTTGCCAACAATACCATAAAAGTGAAAAACTTGTAAATGTACAAACCAACTCCATGAGTGATAGCATTCTAGAAGACTCACATCAACACTGAGAACTAGGAGTACGTTTAAGTGGGATTATAAATCTTACGGCCGCTGAAGCAAAGTATCATCTCAAATGTCTCGTTTATTTTTGTCGTGAAGTAAAACAAAACCTGGCTGTGTATTCCAACAATGCCAAAAACACGGTCATGGCTTAGTTGGTTGGCGAGCTCAGATACTTGGCGAAATGTCAGCATGTTGTAACAATACGAAACGCGTGGGACGGATATTTACAGTTGCAAAGTGAGACGAACACAACAATAACAAGCACAATATGTCCTAAAAAATTTAGAACAACAATCATACGTGAAACTAGTGAATTTTATTCTTGTGTGCGAACTCTTAAAAGTAAACTTCCAGAGGAACGCGAAACGAAACCTATTTAGTTCGGCGGGAGAATAAAAATGAAACTGACGTTGATCGATTAAATCCGCTAGATGTAAATCACTTTCAGTTTAAACCAGTTGCAAATGAAGAATTCGTGCATATGACAAACGTAGCAAGACGTTTAAGGGCCGATATATTGGCTTTATCAAAACGAAAGTCACTTGAAATTAGTAACGAGGAGGTCCTTAATGTATTCCTGAATCGTTGTATATGTTTCTGGAATGTCTACTGGGTGGATATTCAGATGATTCGATTTCTGAATCTAACCGATCTAATGGTAGGAAGGTACTCAACCTAGCTCAAGACATTCAGATACCATGCACGGACGTGTGTAAATGTTTTGACACTACCCAAGCTTGCTGCAATACACATCAGGATGACCACGAATAAGGTAAATAAATAGTTAGCTACGCTAATAAATGTATATTTACTTGAAAAGTGAAGCCTACACCCGACATATCATAACATACAAAATCAGTAGGTTTACGTATGGCGCTTTTTTTTCTCGTGAAGTAATTACAATTATCCCAACCCAAACGCATGTTGAACATGTAGGTGTTATTAGGCTGGTAATGAGCCTACAATTGTATTTATTATGCCCGGATACTTGGTAAAGAGATTTAATATACTATTTATATTTATGTTTGCAATATAAGTATTAGATTTATTATATTCTATGTACATTTTTAATAGAATAAACTGTACATTACGTGTTATTGTCATCGCTTTTCGACTTTCCCTGCATAATAAATAACAATCTACGCGCCCATACAAGTCTAGATAACACCTTTATCTTCAACATATATGTTTAATAGTGAGATTATTTTCATTACTTTAGGAGGAAAACAAGAAGACATAACATACCGTCTTCGATGTTTTGATTTAGGTTCGTATTCAGCCAATCAGAAGCAAGCATTGAGCCTGGCGTGAACCCAGGCGACACTGCGTGGATCGAGGCAGGACGCGCGAGAAGTTAGCACATTATATCCGTAGCAATTAATTGTGAACACCCAACGAATAGTATACTAAATTCAAATACACTAGCATTGTCTACTTCATATGTTTAATACACTAGTATAATTTCATTATTCTAAGTGTAATACTTCTCTAGCTATGGCGTGGTATATATTGCAACATGCAATTAAAATTGGTCATAATTGCAGTTAGGCGACTTTCTATCACGTAATTAAAGAACCGTGTACTATCTGAGAAGATTCTGAACTAACCAGATTGTAGATATATTGTCTATCTCCTATATCTCTTTTCGATCAGGATTCTAGCATTATTATTACAAAAGTTATTACTAAATAATTGAAAACATGCACATCCCCCCTGTTTTTTATTGGTGGGGGGTAAAATTTTCAAATGAGCGATTGCCAACATTAACCATTCGCTTCAGCGTGGACGAGTTAGTGGGACAAACTTTGTTGGTAGCTTTTAACAAGCAAGAACACAAAGTTAGTTTCAAATACGGTAGTTGCCTGTCTATAGCTCTCAACTCGTTGGACAAGAGTGGAATGCAAGACGGACAGCCTTGAAAGGTTTTCACCCTGATAAGAGTGATGTATTTAAATTATTATTATTATTATTATTATTATTATTATTGTTGTTATTTTTATTGGTGTTTTTAGTGTTGTTTTTGTTTTTGGTGCTGTTGGTGTTGTTGTTGTCGTTGTTATGTTTAAAAATGTGGTAAATGATGGAACAAAATTATTTATTTTCGTCTTTTTGTAAAACCTTAGAAATAAATTATAATATTTAATTTCTATTAGTTTAAGGTTTGGAATTTTAAATCACATTGTACTATTAGTTTCCGAATCTTGCAAATGGTTCGTTTCATTGACTGTGTTCTGTGTAGCCTCAGAAAACTGGTCAGAATGCGCCACAGGTCAAAATTGAGCGGGGTTTAAAATGTGATGTTTCTAAAATACGCCTTGCAGTTAGGCAACTCTTTAGACCTCTGTGCGTTGAGGTCGGTCTCGCATAGGAGTACCCGGGTGGTGATTGGCTGGCGAGGGGTTGTGGGCGTGGCGTCTGTGAGGCACACGAAGCGGTGCAGTAATTGACGGACATCCAAGGGAGGAAAGCCGAGGGTTTTATGATTTTATAGTTTAATAGTTTTATAGCTTTGCCGTCCCTTTCTCAACCTATTGTTATTGCAAAAGTTATATTCAGTGAACAACTTTTTCGATAATTTCAATTATTTCATTATCGGATTACAAATTACAATATTTAGCTTTTTTTATGAAAACTACTTTTTTCGCCGAGTCCCTACGACAAAAACTGTCCAAGTTGTAGATTATTTAAATTTATGCGACAATTTATATTTACAGGACAAATTTCCATCATCTACCACTCGATCAGTTTTTATCGTAGCATTCGGCGAAAGAAGTGCAATTCATATTGGCCTATCAAGCTAAATCTAATGTTGCGTTTACAGCTAAGCGTTGGTCGCGACGCGTTACTCGCGAGGATCCCGCCAACAATCAGATCGAACCCATGCAACAATGCAAAACTTGTTGTTTCAGACGTGAGGGTTTTTCCCTCACGAGCTCGCGAGCAACTCGGCTG